>VZTD01003877.1:1251853-1452246 GCA_013397725.1 Rhagologus leucostigma | reverse complement strand
AGTGTTAAATAGGGTCCCAGTGCAAACGGCTGCTCCAGCCAGCAAGCTGCACTCACGGTAGAAGGAAGGTGGCAGAGGGCAGAACCCTGCAGTGATGACAAGTTCTCCTTACAGCGACTGCAGCCTCTCTCTCTCTGAACGCCCAGAGAGCCAAGAGGCCTAGGCACTGTACCCACCCCCTTTTCCCAGTTCAAATCTCACAGCATCTCCCCCTACAGGAGAAAAAGCCTCAGGTGAAAGAAGACAGCTAGACCCCTCCCCCTGTGGCCAGGTCTTTTGTTTTTCTTAAGTACTCAGTAATTTGTCCCCAAGCATATGTATGGGGAAATATGTCCCCCTACATGTGTATGGGGAAATATGTCCCCCTACATATATATGGGGAAAATTCTTTAAGAGAAAAAGAAAGACAAAAGGAGAACTCCTAAAACCCCAGCATCACTTCTCTTCACTATTTGGAATCCACCTTTGAAATAAATGTGTTATTACTGTCAGTATGTGCCGGTTTGGCCAAAATCTAGTAATATAGCCCCTGAGAGAAAACCAGGTTACAACCACCCTTCCTCCCACAGGGTTCAGGAAAAAAGGATATTTTTCCTTGAAGGAAAGTGAAAGAGATAAAATCTATTTATTTTAACAAACACACAGGAAAAGGATAATGATGCTAAATAATGAATTAAAACCCTCGCTCTAGAGAGAAACCTGGGAAGATTTCAGAGTCCTTCTGTAGGTGTGGTCTCTCTCCTCCTCGGAGCTGGTCGGTGAGGGTGTGGGCCCACCCCCGGGCCTCGGGGAGAAAATTCTCCTGATGTGTTCTGATGTTGTTGAAACAGTTCAGAAGAGAAGAAGGGAAAAAAAAGCCAAAGTCCCAGGAAACAAAATTCAGCTCTCCGTCTCACACCAAGAGGGAAATAAACCAGCGAGCTGAAGGAAAAGCAAGCAGGGTGCTCCGTCTGTGCTACCCACAGCCAGACAACACTGAGGAGTGTAATCTCTGTGTCCTTGAGAAGCTGCTTTGGACAATTCGTTTGGTTTTTTTTTTTTTTCCCCTCAAGCTCAGTTTAAAGGCACAGAAAAGGCACAATATTACTTTTTGGGCATAGAGCATGATAGGGGATACACATGATAGAGTCACCCCAAGACACAGTACAGTACAGTAAATGTCTTGTGGCATCATAATCTGTGATCTGGCTTAAAAGATCAGGAAAACCAATCTGTGTGTTCCGTGGAATCATGTTAGAAAGTGTTTTCATTAAGATGTTTGTATTAAACTTTTTAGAGTAATCATGATCATTTGTTAGAAACATTGTATCCTAATAATGGTCCGCCTGTCCAAAAGATTGGAATTTATGGTTATAAGTTACAGTATTTAACAACTGAAAAATGTTAATACTAATAAAATACTTTAAATATAAGTATGCAGTGTATAACTTTAATTGAAGCACTTGAAGAAGTGTTTCATGGCATTCTTCTGTCATTCTACAAATGGTAATGGGTTAATGTTCTGTTTACAAATAGAGATGCAAAGACAAATAAATGAAGGCGATATTTGGATACCATCTTGAAATTTAGTTAAGATTTCATTACAGAATTGGGGTCAAAAGAAATCCCTTGATTCCTGCTCCTGTTTTTAACATGAGTCCTGGTGTACTAGTACATACTGTTGTTGAAACTAATCCACTGCAAGGGCTCTGGTGATCCACTGGTGATCCTTAGCTGACAAAAATGTGTCTGGTTTATTGTGAAAGGCTTTTCCCTGTGTTTTTCAGGATGTAGCTCTAATTCAGATTCTGGTGATGAAAGCACTGAAACACAGATGTCGAAATTCTGTGAACCTTCCCCAGGGAAACCAGGTAACGCCAAATCAGATAGTACATTTCAGGTGTATAAAGTGAGCAGTGCAATAAAACCTTTTCCTTTTCTTATTGATGCTTCTAAGAGAGTTTGTAACAGTAGCGTATTTGTGTGTATATCATATAGTTATAAAGGAGTACTACAAATTGAACATGGGTATGAATTATGCTATTCAAGAGGTATTGGATGAATTCTTTATTTAGAGATTGTTTTATTAATGGGTATTCATTTTCTTTAATGTTGTAATAGAATTTGAGTTTTCTGTAGATTGAATCAGTCTAATAAGGCAGAATTCAGTGGTGATCCTCTCCAGTGCAGCAATGCTGGTCACCAAACATGATATTAATGTCTACAGCACAGAAATTGTATAGAACTCAACCTAAAGCTGAACTCAGTAGTTTTAGGTTTAAATCAATCTGCTCAGTTCAAGCCAGTTGAAATAAATGCTCTTTTTTTTACCGTCTGTCCTTGGGTCCATCTGTCCTGTGTAGCTCACTTAGATTTTTATAGCTCTCCCCTTGTTGTCTCACTTATCTTTTTATGGCATAAAGTAGACCAATGCATCACAGTAAATGCTTGGATTAATGGCTATGTAAAGCATTTGACCTCAAAAGATTAGAAAATGAAAGAGAGTGTTGCAGGATTCCAAAACTTGGAAGTCTGTGGGATAGGGACAGTGCTACAAGTGTTTCCTCTACTCTTAATATGGAAGCCATAAAAGAAGACAGAGCATGAGGATGCTATAGGAAGGGGAAAAGGCAAAAGTTATAATTATAATCTGCGTATTTAGAGGAAAAAAGGAGACAGTATAGAAATCTACTTTAATTAAGTAATGGTAGTTTCCATCATGTTTCACAGTTTTTTACTTTTTATAGAAACATTTTTCTAGAACCAGTGTCAGAATCTATTTTGGCTAAGACTTAAGTCAAGACTGAAACTTCTCTAATGTTTAAAGGCAGAAATATTACAGAGTCTCTCTTAACCCTAGAATTATTCATTTCAACGTGTATTATACTAGTCAGGCTGAAGAAATTATTTTTTATTTTTAAATTTAGTGATTTTTGCTGATACTGTGGAGGTCTTGTCACTCTTCCATTATAAATTTGAATCAAATCACTTGCCCAAATTAAGTGACGCTTTGTCTCCCACACCTCCATATGCAACTGCTACAGCTCAGAGTTTGATTCAGCACTCTGTTGCAAAAACTTCTGTATTTTTCCCTGCTACAAACAGGTTTAGAAATTAATATATGCTTGAGAATGTTGTACGCTTGTCTATGGTTGTTGCCAAATTGCTTAAACTGCTTTTTAGTGTTTGTTTTTTTAAGTTGACATGCTTCAAACTAACATTAGTTTTAAATATATTCTACAGCAGACTCTTCCAACTTGAAATGTTCTGAAGACACAGATATAAATGCTCAGATTCAAGAAGCTATAAAGAAAATGAATAAACTTGACACAATACTTGAAAAACAGGGTATTAAGGAAAAAGTAATTAAGAAGCAAGGCGAAGAAATGAGGGCAATGCTCTGGGAAGAACTTCAGGTTAGAAGTGTTCTGCTTCTTTTGTGACTGATACATCTTAAAGTACTGTCTTACATAATTATCTTATTTCACAGAAGCCTTGTTATTAAATAACTCACAGTTGGCTAACTAAAATTAAGACATGGATCTTAAAAAGTAAGATTGGATAGTTTTTAATGTATATTGGCTAGGCAGGCTTTGAAAGAAGGACATGGCCCTTAAAAATTGATAAGACCAATTGCCAAATGTACAGCTGTCTGGGTGTGGTTTGGTATCATAGTATTATGCTTGAGTTCACCACTTGCAGGGAGGGTAAGGTGTGTCAAGAGATAATGTCTGTGAACCCAGGCTGAAAAGCATTTATTCTTCTCAAGTGTGATCCTTCTTAGGCCCAGCTATTTCAGTACTGTCTGTTGTTGAAGAAATTAGAGATGCCCCCTGAAGAAGGTATAAGAATGCTGCTGCACAAATTCCTTTATCCTATCCCTATCTTGCCGTTTAGCAGTTAAATGCCTTGAAACAAGTGAATATTTCCTCTGTTTTACATGAATAGAAATGTGAGTTGCTAAAAAACCATGATCGGTTTGACTGCATTTCATAATTTCATTGGGTTTGGATTTGGATTTGGAGCCACAACCACATTACAGAACTTTGTCTTGTGAAGTGGGTCTCCAAATAAGAGACAGTATGTAACAGAGGCTTTAAAGTTTCACTATGCTTTTATTGGAACTTCAGGAGATACTCAGCCTCAAGAAGAAAATAAAGTGGGAAGAGTAATTTTTGATAGGGTCTGAATTTCATTAGATTTGATAAGCAGACAATGTACTTCACTTTAAAGAATTTAATTTAAATACATGCATTTATTTATACATACACAGTTTATTTATTTTAAATAGTCTATCAGAAGCACAGGAAGCCATGAGGAGGTGGAAAACACAAACCAGTTTTTGGCTTTGTTCTCATCGTGGCATGATACAGTTGGTAAGTAAAGAGAAACAGAATTGTGGTACATCCTATCTTTTTTCTTGTTGGGGAGAGAATAAGGATTTGAGGTCTGAATGGTTACTGCTGAGCAAAAATCTCAGCTTGAATGTTGGAAGTACATGCCTAATAATGGTAGCGATGTGTACTTAAAATATTTCAACAAAACTTACTATTACAATGTAACCTGCTTTTATTTCTATGCTAAAGTTTGGGTTACTAAGGGAAGAAAACAGAATTTGATACGTGTGGTATTTAGACAGTCTCCAGTAGATGTCAGGATATATTAAAATAACAGTAGACAAGCAAGACTATAGGACTGCTAACTCCTTTATTTTATGTGTATGACTGCTCCTTTATTTCAAAAGTATCTCCTGTAGAGACCATGTTCATCATGTGGTTTCTGGTGTACTGCACTGACAAAACTGTATAGTTTCGGTTTATAGTTTTCCTCCAGCTTGATCTTTATCTTTTCTGTAACATGCTAGTGCCTTACTTTTCAGGTCTTACTTATTTACTTAGGTATTTATTTAATTAAATGAGTGTCTCGATGGCTGCCCTCGTTGATATTTAAACAGAATACATTTCATGTATTTTGCTTTTCAGGACTTGAATTTGATAGAGCTTTATTAAATAAATTATATATGAGAGCTATTATAGCTTTTAATGTAGCTGTGAAATCAAGCACAAGTTTAAGTACAAAGTCATTAGTGACTTAAGTATTCCAAGCCTTTCAGGCGCAACAAAACCTTCTGACACACTCACAGCAGAAATGTAAATCAGGAATTACACAGCCTTAAATTCCTTACCCCGTACTCTCTTTAACAAAACCATTTGTTCAGTTGAGTCCATTACACTTATTTATTACTGTTTATTGTGTGGTTTTTTATTGTGAAAATCACATGTAATTCATATGGTTTTTTGCAATACGATTCTTTTGCTGTAAGTGCTAGGTGTATGGACTGCAACTTACTGCTCTAACTTATATTTCCAGTTGACACATATGAATACTTCAGTTGATTTATTTTTTCATTTTCTTTGAGTAACTGAAACAACTAGGATGCTTGAACACTGTTTTTTTAGACTATGCCCTTGACCTAAGCAGCTTGGAAGTCTAATAATTCATGCACAGGCAGACACCAGCTGTGAAAACCTGGATGCTTTATTCTTATTCAAAGTTTTAGATGACTTGCCACGTGGTGTCTGCAGAGGCATTTGAACTTTAGGGCCTTGGGCTATATCTTTGAGAATGTGATGAATTGTCCTGTATGAGCAGTAGTTGTTAAAAACAAGAACACAGCCATGAGAAACAGCATGCTTATGACTCACACTTGACACTTTCCCCCTTCTTTATTTCTTGAGAAATACAATGCTTATATAATTTATCCAAGTGAATTTCTTTGCTTTCCAAGTGTGCGGTCTTATAGTATGATACACATGATGTTAGATCTTCTTTAAATACATTTCAATTAAATTTTACCAGAAGAAATTCCTTGCAGATCCCTCCCATGCTAAAGAAGATGAAATACGTACTTCAATATTTCACACACACATGAATCCTGAAGATTATGATTGCCATAAAGCCCAAGAAAACCAGGGTAAGCTTTATTAATGGTATAGTTTGTATTTTTAGAAATGGCGAAACAACACGTACAATGGGTGGGTAATGAAGACTCAGCCTTAGTGGCAAGGCCAGTGAAGTGGGAAAAAGCAAGGTTACTGAATGGTGACAGTTCTTACCTTTTATGCAAATGAAAAAAGAGAATAGCTTTGTAACTTATCTAAAACATTTTACTCAACATGCTAAGAAAATTTTTACTTTTGGGTTTATAAAACCATTTTTCTTTCATTTCAAAAGGAAGAGGTGTGTAACAGATATATTGTAAGATGTATCATTGGTTCTTCATGGAAATTCTTTAAAAACTTGTCTTTGCTATTACTCTAAGGTATTGTAGCTTTTATTAATAGGCTTATATTCAAGACACCATTTAGAAATGACAAGTGGTGCAGAATCTAACTGCAACTGTTCTATAATTTTTTTGTTTTCAGCAGAAATTGTATGGATTTTTGTCAAACAAATCTTCAGACAACTTGCATTTTATATTTTGCTGTGCTGATTATTGTAAAGTCTGCATTGCTTTTGTGAAATAACTACTTTCTGGCAAAACTCAAACACCTGCTGATTCTTTTAGAGACTGTGTGTTATCATGCACTGTATAGACATTTCAAGTGGTGTTAATTGTGTAGTGTGTCCAACGTATCAAAATAAATGGAATTGTGCTTGTGTGCCTCTGTTCTTTCCCTAATTGAAATTCAAATTTGTGTGGTTGAGTAACTTTTCACATGTGTTGTGATATAAGAATAATAGCTTCAGATGCCATTGCTATCAGCTGCAATTGTTTATTTCTTTGTCAACTACCATTCTATGTGAACAGAAGGAATCTATCTTCTTGGTGGCTGCCTAAGATGACAAAGACAAAATAAAAGTGCATTCTTCAAGGCTGAAGCATCAATGACAGCAATATCTCTGCAGTTTGTAGAATGTGACTGCATGTTTTAATTTTTAAACATGGACCTCAGCTCCTTTATCATCTTACCACTTGTCTTTGTTCACCAGTATGTGACCTTAATTTCATGGGCTGGAGCTTTTTATTCCTCTGTCTTTCTACCATGTGTTTTCATTCCTCCCTTAAAATGAAGCTTGACCCTCAGCTTCCTTGTTCAAAATTTCTGAGTTGTGCTGGAGTGCCCTTGAATAGCAATGGCAGGTTTCATTACCAGTATTCAGTACAGCACTGACTTCTGGAGCTTCCAGTACGGGCATGGTTGGGAGTTGCTATCACTTGTACTATTTTGAGATGTTCTGCATGTTCCTGCTTTGGGAATGCATGAAATAGAGATCGTTTACAGCTTGTGAGCAATATATTGCTTTAAATGACTTTTACTATTTCTGCTGGAGGCTTTTTATGTGGTGTCTGAATAGCTAAGACTACCTGTTTTGGTTGCTTTTGGATTTCTGTGTCACAGCTGCCATAAAGGTAGACCCTGAACAAGAGGAGCTTGTGAAGAAGAATGTATGCACTAGTTTTATATTTTACTTTATCAATCTCGTCCAGATTTGTACCAAATCTTTGAAATATGTGCCAAATCTACCAAAACGCATATGCAAAATGTGTTGAGGCGGAATCTCTTTTTTAAGTACCCACGTCAGTCTTCAGTGTGTTCTTTGTCTCAATGGTCCATGTCTGTCCCTTCTTTACTTGAATGTTCTGAGATGTTCTGTATGATAGCTCCCTCCCAAAAACGCTATTCTACAGTCAAGTGAAAGATACAGCTTAAAAGTAACGTATACCTTGCGTGTTATGTTGGTATTTGGTGAGTTCTGTTCATTTCAGGATGCAACTTGTCATGTTTATATTGATTGTTAAATTCCTATATGATCCAGTTCCTTGACATATTCATTATGTTGCCTGGTAATGCTAAAGAAAGCTTAGGATGCTTTCAATAAACAGTTGTGCATTTGAACTGTAAGGGGGTTTCTTGGTCAGATCCAACACCTCCATCCTTTAAGGTTTGTGTGTGCATGGAATTTATATCATATCTTTGGGAGTTTGCTTTCATTCTATTCACTCTGTAAAAGAGTTACTTCCATATAAACTTTCATAGCCTGTCTTCTATTATCTAACATGTCAAATTCATTTTTTTGTAGGGAAATAGCCCCCGCATTTTTTAAATTTCTGCTTTCCAAAAAATCAAAAGTACCATGCCTGCTTTTGAAGTAGTTCTTGAGATTTAGAAGTTGATTGTATTTGCTTAGACTGGTTATTTAACGTGACAAATATTTGCTGTACATAAAGGAATTGTTATTTTAAGCATGGTAAAAGTCTCTGAAAAACAGAATACATGCACTTTTTTCTGTCATTTATCGAAACCCATTGTTATTAGAATATCATGTGTTTGTTTAATAGATTTACAGCTCTATGATTTTTATTTTTTAACAAAATTTGTTTTATAAGCTGTGTTATAATAATATCAACTATATCATCTGGTTTTCAGCTGTTTTATTTAGAAAAATGTACTTGATATGTCTCCAGATAGTTCTGTGGTTTTCAAAAAAATTATTGTCTGGTTTTGTAATGATGAGAAAACTGCAACAGTGATCGGGTTTGAAGGAATGCCGTGGCTTTTAAGGCCACCATGTTTAACATTTTTGAGGTCAGAAATCCAAAAGTATTTTAGCCTTTGTAACATTTAGTGATCTCATATAATAAAAAGTTGAAAATTAAAGTAGAATTTGGCAATAGTATGTTTTAAATATAACAATATTATTTACATAAATAATGAAAACACTGTACAAAAAGTTTGTCTATTGAATTTATATGTTTGCTAAAGGTTTGAATGGGATTGATGTTATTACAGCTCTTATTGAATCAGAATAGGAATGATTATAATGTAGCAACTTTTCTTTCTCAAGCATCAGATTGTCCAAGTGAATTAGAAACAGAAAAAAGAGCAGAAAAAATGCATAGCAAAAACAAAACCAGCCAGCATTTCATTAAAAAGAATATCGAGGTAAGCATTTAAGCATAAAACCAATAACATTTTTTTAAATATTAGCTGAAAATGAATCTATAAATACTTTTGAAGACAGGCTTTTTTTTTTTTAAATCAGGAGCTTTGAAAGCTAATTAGGCATAAATTTAAAAATTATCTTTCTGTTAAAACTGTTATTTATGACAGAGTACTGTATTAGGTAGTTCTCAACTTGGATGCTCATATTGGTTGGGATGATACTGTTTCTACGTACTTGCTAAAGAGTACTGGAAACTGAATTGTTGTTTGTGCCTGGACATAGCTTGTTTTAAGGGCAATATCCTAAGACTTTTAAAAAAAGTATTTACTGTTAAGTTAAAGGGTGATGTCCTTATGAATAAATAAGGGATAGATATACAGGTTGTTCATGTGCATGGGAGTGCTCTCTGTGAGAAAATACATCCTGTGATTTTCCTGCTTTCTTTTTGCTGTGAGGACGTAGTAGCTATCATGATTTTTCATCCAATGAAAAATATTTGCCTCCCCACTATATCAAAGAATAAGATAAGATTATAAATTTATTATATGTAGGCTGCTATATTTTTCTGTCAGAGTGATAATTTGTATCATGGAAATAAACAAGATTTGGATGTTAATTTCATAGAGTTTAAAAACTTTGTTTTGGTGCTGTTTGAGCTAATGGAGTTCTAAAGTATGGTTTTTTTCTTTTTGTAAATATTTCAGCTAGCAAAGGATTCAGGAAACCAGTTTGTTATGCTTGAGGGAGAAAGGAGAAGGCTAACTGAACTATTGAAAGATACAGAAGATGGAACTGAATTGCAAGATTTTGAGGTATGACAAATTTAATCTGTACTTTTCTGTTGTATTTGGCTTATTTTTACAGTAAATCTAAATTTGATTTTAGTCCTACTATGAAGTACCCTACTGAGATATGAGAGAAAAGATGGACAAATCCTGTTGGATTTGTCTCCAAAAATGAATTCTCCTTGATTTTTTTGTTAATTTTGCTAACAGCAGAACCTAAAAGAAAAGGAAGGAACCTTAGAACTACACTTGGAGAAAATTACCTATTTTCTTTGCGTAAAATGTGAAGTTGTGGAGTGTCAATCTGAGTGGTTAGTGCTGTAGTCTCAGGGAGAAAGGCCAGCAACTACTTGCAAAAAACTCCAACAGTTTTTTGACGACTGATAAATGGACTTCAAAATGCAGTAATTGGGGAATACACATTTATGAAGCTTACGTGTCCATTTAGAAAGATAATGTGACATCTTTCTGTGGCTTCCAACTCACTCTGTCTTAAAAGTGTATAAAGTCTGCTTGAGCATTAGACATCTATGCTTTAACATAATATTGTTAGTGTACAGTCTGCATACTTCAGTGAATAGCAGGAGCTGAAGTGGGTAAAAAATTATCCTCATGGAGAGTAACAGAGAGTATTTGAGTGTCCCACCAATCATTATTTCTAGGAGATGATCTTCAATTTGATAAATGTCATCATTTAAAGATCTGAAGATGTTTTAAACAACCTTCTGTTAGTAAACATAGCTTTCTGACCTAGGGAATAGTGGCTTTTTTAAAAAAAAATATTTTACTGATTACAAAAGTATTCTCTCGAAATATGTAGCTACTAGGTTTTCTTCTCTTTAAGCTAGTGTCTGTCACAAAATTGAGAGGGATTTATGCAGAATAGCTAATGCAAATTTCAAGTAACAACATGTACCTTTTTGTGCACCAATTCTCAAGGCATCAAGGCAATGAAAAATTGTAATATTTGTCCACATTTTGTATTTGGCATATGTCACTATCATGTTGTCATGTATCTGTAGAGATTTTACTTTTAATATTAGATATGAAATAGATCATCTCACAGGACATGTGTGTTGCTGTATGTTCTTGATAACATGGACAAGAATGGTAGTTTATGGGTTACTCTACTCTGTACTAGATCATTTCTTTAAAGAAAAAAGCTCCTAACTCTTCTATCAAAATAGAGTAAAAGAAAGGATAATAGTTACTTAGACCTGTCTAGTCTGGTGATGGATTCTTCCTCTCCCACATTTGAATTTTATTATGGGTGAGGCATTTCCTGTGGCTGCTTCATAACAAAGATCATGAGGAAATTACCAGCTAATGGGTAATCTAGACAGCTTCAAGTTGGCCTGGGTAACTAGCCAGTTGATGGCCTCTTTCATCTTATTTTATTCTGATTTTTAAAAAGCTGGTGCAATCACATTGGCTGAAGTAATGTTTTGGAGGCTGTCAATCAAGGCATATCTAGTTATGCTGTATGAATTCCTCTGTATGCGGTAATGTGGATTAGATAACTTCATTTGACTTGTACTACTATATGTGACAAATAGCCAAACAGCACTTCTCACTTTTTGAAAGATTGTTTTATGAGTGTTTAAAATATTTTAGAAGTACGCATATTCATGCTTATCTAATTGTCAAAGGTGAAGCTGCAGGGGTATAATTTGTTTCAGATGTTCCACAGAAAGCACTGACTGTGCTGTTATAAAAGTATTGTTCTGAGTTAACACACAGGAAACATTGACAGGACAGAAGCTTATTTTCCAAGCAAATCCACCTTGAAAATACAAGAGAACGTGTGAGTCCATTTCACCCTGGAGTAAAATGACTACTGGAGTAATTTGGGTATTTGGAGTATGGGATATAGACACTGAGTTGTAGCTCATGAGCCCGGTTACATCTTACTGGACTCCTGTAGAGTCATTTCTGTGTTTTTGCACTGTGATCTTCATTCTCTGATTAGGGGGTGGTTAACCTGACACAAATGTAGTACCATGCTGGATACTTACGTTTTGGTGGTCACTGCCTTACCTGAACAGATGTTTCCACAAAGCTGGCAAGCATCTAAGACATTTGTGAGTGGCTCTTTTGGAGCCAGCCCAGCTCTAATCAGGCTCATTAGTTGTGTCTCATCATACTTGCATGAGAAAGCACTGGAACTGATTTTGTTTCACAAAAAGGAAAATCTCTCTTGATTCTCTTTTTTCTTTTCTCTTTTCTTTTTTTTTTTGTGTTTGTTATGAAGATAATTTATGACAGGTGTTTGGGGTATGCTTTTTTTTTATTTTTGCAACTAGTGTGCTTTAGGTTAATGGGGATGAACCACGAATGACCTCATAGCAGTGGTATTGTAATTGGAAGCTGATATTTCCTCCTCTTGTATGGATGCAACTGTTTGAATAGCCAGAGGACTAATCTGGAAGCTGGAAACAAATGGTGGACATGAACTTCTTGCAAGACAGATAGATGTTAGAGTCTTACGGCAAGGTGCTGGTCCTGTTCTGGTAGGAAAAAGAAAGGAAACTAGCAATACACTCATGTCCTTCCACACATCCTTGCTCTTCTAAGGTCCTATCTGGTGTTTCACTGTGGTCAGGACAGAGATGTAATCTGCTGCTCTCATACCTAGTGAATGGGGGTTGTGCAGACTTGCTTCCCTGAGTGTGAGGCAGGAGTGCCAAGTTGCTGTGGAGAACCTGCAACTGTCTGTGGGTATGAACTCATTTTCTTGGGTTAAGTGGCCTAGCTCACTTATAATATGCAACTGTGTGTAGTAGTAGTATATATTCATATGTGTTATTCAGGTGTTAACTGCTATCAAGAGGAAAAAGTCAAGTAAATCTTGATCAGGGAAAGAACTCTCTTCTTTCTGTCTCTCCCAGAGTTTCTGTGATAACATATAGGGGCTCTAGAAGAATGGCAGCTACTGACCTCAGAGCAGTTCCTTTGATTTTCTGTGAATGCCTTGTTTTCTTCTTTGATGGTACCTTGCAAGTGTCACATTACATCTCATACCTTCCCTTTGAGATTTGGCTCCAGGTGGTTTCTGCTGTAGCATGAACCTCTGCAGTTTCATTCTAAGCCTAGTTTTGGTTAGGCTTTCTCACTTTTTGACTCCTTTATCAGATGGAAAGTGGTTGTCCATTTAAGTTGCTCCTTGGTTATATTTAAAAACGACGAATGTATGAGCGTCTCTACTTGTTTTGTCCATAGCTGCTCTCAAGTGTGCTAGATACATGAATATATGTGGGAGATTTTAGCTATATACTGAGATGGATGAAAATGTACATTTTATTAAGTATAGTTTATCTGAAAAATAAATACACTTGTTATGTAACTACCCTTAAAGTCTGTTTCCTTTGTGAATGAGGCTTAAGTATTTTCTGTATCTTTCAACAGGAGAATATATCTGGCTGGCTGGCACCAGGAGAAGGGTACACACCTGAAATGATGGAATTTCATCTCCTGAATGAGATAGACAATAAACTTCAAGTACTACTATCTGATGAGGAGTTTTCTGCACTTTCCAGTTCTAGCTCAAAATCACCAAGCCAGACATATCAGGTAGGGTACAGAACAGAGCTCCTCTGCAGATATGTTGTTTCAAGTGTGTGTTGAGGTCAATATAGCATATGTCTGTATTTGCATCTTTTGCATTTTTCTTTAGGATCTTCAATTTATTCATAAAGTATATGTGTTAAAGAATGAAGTGAGAAATTTTAGCTATAGAAAACAATGGAAAAATAATTTGTTGCTATTTTGAGTCGTATTTAATTCAAGAACTGTCTTGTTTTTAGCAGTTGTTGATTCCATACTTCCAAGATACTTCATGTTCAGAAATTGGTAACTCACACATTTTTAACTGCATGAGGGTGTTTTTTTTCATCATAGAAACAAATTTTCTATGATAGTTTACCTTTGGGAATTAGAATTAGGTTTCTTCTTATCTCAGGATTCCAAAAGTGCCTGTTCACTTACGATCTGAGGGGTAAGACAATGACCGATAAGCAGTGTTAAAGACTGTAGAAGATAGATTGAAATTGTATGTCCCTTGTTTTTAGTGGCCTTTGTCTTTTTCCCTTGCCAGCAATATTGAGACTTGAAGATTAAGAATCAAGGTCTCAACCTTGAGGAATGATTGTTTGAATTTTGTACTTAGAAGACCCAAATTTATCCCATGCCTGAGTACTATTGCCTCTACTATGACGGGGTTTAAATTAAAAAAATGTAATTCTTATTTGTGCAAAGCTTATTTACTTCTGTCATATTTTCATTTTATGGCCAGAACTGGTATATCAGAGAATATCTGTAAAAATGTTCACTGGCAAAACTGTTTTCTGTTACCAGTGTATGAGAAACATCTCTTTGAAAGGCTAAAATACCATGGGTTTGTTTGTTTTCTCTTTTTATAAGGGCACTTTAATGTCATTTTTTTGCTGGCTTCTTTCTGAATGTGGGGTTCTGTTTTACCTCTAGTAGTATTTTCTGTAGCTCGGTTCCAGAGGAGTCACATTTTGATGTTGATCATTTACCAGCTGGGATCTAATGTGTGAAAAAGCACCTCCCCCTCACTGGTAGTCACGTAACAAATGCAGTTGTTACCGTGAGCTTGCCAGTGATTGCCTGATCATGTGTTCAATGTTGCAAGACATCAGCTTGAAGTTAATGTGGCTTGCCTGTGATAATGAACACTGTTTGAAAGTGTTTGTCCAAGTTATCTTTGTTGCTTCCTTTCAGGTAATAGCCCAGAAGTATTTGAATAGAAACTTGCACGTAGGTATATGCTAATTGAAGAGTAACGTATTATCTTTTTTGAGTAATATTAAAGGTAACAACCAAAACGAGGTAGTTAATTCCTTGTTACCTTTCATTAGTGAAAAGCAGTTGCCTTTCAGTTTTGTGTTGCAGCATATAAAAGGCTTTCAGACATTGTAGTTCTGTGATTTTAATTTAGAATTAGCTTAGAGTTGCATATTATGAAGCTGCACGTTCTTTTCTTCCAAGAATTGCATTAGATATAACTTTCAAAATGCAGACACCTAATCGCTGTTGTCTCAGTGGGAGATGTGCTTTTTGCCACTGATGGATACTTTGACAGGATATAGGAACTATTCTCTCACTCTGAAATCTTTAATAATGGGCTTTAATTGTCCTGCAGTACCATAGCTGATCTGTAACAGGGGAGCAGACACGTTCATCTTTTTGTACAAGGAGTCCAGCTGGATTAAGAATGCTTTTCCGTGACTAATGTTCTCTTTTACATGGAAATGTCTCTCATCAGAACTGTGTTTCTCTTTGAAACATTTCTTTGCTCTGGTGCCAAATAAACTAAATATTTAAAAATGCTTCTGTCGTACGTAATATTTTTGGGGAAGAATAAACTAAGTTGGATGTAATCCTGAAAGAAACAGGAAAACGATAGACTGAAGAATATTAAGTGTAAGACTGTGTGTGATGAGTACGGTTACCAGCTTGAAAACCTGGGAAGCTACCTGAAAACTAAAGCAAATGAAGAAATAATATCTGTAGGCTTGGTTGTCTTAAAAGGTAATTAATGTTGTGTATTACCATGAGGAGTTCTTTCATAACTGATTGGGGGTTTTTATCAGGAAAATATTCTCTTTTTCTAGTATAGAAGTAGACTATAGTTAACAGTTTAAGACTAAATAAATGCTCAAAATTCAGAAGATACACTAATTTTTCAATTAATGAACCCCTTGATAGCCTATGCTCTATGCCTGTGCTTCACCAAAACAGATGAATTTCACAGATATCTCTGTTTCACAACGTGGCTAGAAGCAGGTTAATGAACTGATCAGCCCCTTTTATGCCTCTAGAAGATTGTATGACGCTAATATACTTCATTAGGTGGGATTTTGTTATTATTTATTTATAAAATTTGGAGAAAAGGGAGCACAACAAATAATTATAGATATTTCAAATACTGCATATTTCTGTTTGGCATTATGTTTGTTACAGCTTTGGCTCTTGCGAAGTATTTGTATTTTCCCTTAGGTAAGATGTTTAACAGTTTTATTTTCTACAGATCTAAAAATATGAAAGACGAAGTAATCTCAAATGGACTTCTACTATGTACATGTGCTATATAATTGAAACATAACATATTTGGAAGTATGTGAAACATGGACAATAAAAAGTTTTCCTTGATATAATACTTTCTGTATTTATTCTATGATATCTTGAGAAAAATGTTAAAAAATTAGTAAATGGGGAAAAACCTTGACTTTACTCATGTTATGTGAGTTTCTATCAGTTACTATTCAGGGATGAGAGAAGTGAGGCTGTAAGAACTACTTATGAGAAAGCAGTAGCTTAATGCTCCAGAGTGGTCAAATATCAGATAGATTAATTTGAATAATTTTGAAAGCAATACAGAAAGAAGCAGAAAATATGATTGTCACTTGAAAATTTGCTGTCATTGTGGTACTGTCAACTATTGCTGATTGTAAATATATATTCAAAAATTTTTACTGTATTAAAATAAGTCTATTTTCAGGCAACTAATAGTTTGATTTAAATGTCAGAAGTTATAGATTTGCTTGATGTTTAGAAAAAGTTGTTTATGGATACAGTTTTTTGTATATTGTAGCTGAGAAATTTTCTGTTGAATGTTGAATTGTGAAGGTTGTTTGTCTTTCCAACTAGACATGCTACTTGGAATTATTTTCCTTGTGTGTCTGTTAAAATTTCTCGAGCTGCTTCTGAAATTAGGAATTAATAGAGTATTTTTTTGTTCTATGGCTGCTCATGTCCCTTTGGGTTAAATTGATTATCAAGGTGGGAGAAGGTTTTTTCGCTTATGCTTTTTTCTCTTTGCTTTTGCTTTTTTCACCTCTGCCACTGTTGGATTTTTCTATAGAATCTTTGATTTGCAAGAGAAAGCTCTGTTTTTTTCCAATTGCAACATAACTTTGCAGTTTTGCCGATACCTGAATGTATGTGGGGCTGATACAAACTTCAGAATCCAGTCCGAAACTATTGAAGGATGTGAGAATGTGTAACCCAAATCTTTAATAATGGTTGGGCAACTAACGCCAACTTACAGAGAGAGGGTTATTCCTCATTTACCATGATACTTAGTAAACAAAAGCTATTGTCATTTCAGCTCAGTTCTTACTTCTCCTTCTGGCTTAATTCTGATTCCAGTATGGTTAATAGGAGCAAGCTTTGAACCAGTCATTCAGTCACCTCTATTCTCAGAGCATTTTTATTGTTGTAGTAGAAATGAAGCATCCAAGTGTTAGCTCTGGAGACTAAGAAATTCCTTTTAAAATGCAAAGGGTAAGAATTCTTTTACTGAAATATGTCTAGCCTGATATTTAGCTATTGTTTTTGAAAATGTACGTAATGAAAACTGTGCATTTGCAGAATTTGACATTAAGCATTTCAGTATTTTCTTAATAGAAATGAAAAGAAACCTCGTCTGTCTATACAGCAATATGAAGTCATATGTTTAACTTCTATCTGTTCTTTTCTCAGGAGTCTCTGGTTTATGCAAACAGAAGCCTAGAAATAGTTCCAGGTGAAAAGGTTCTGCGAGACAGTAAGGAAAAACGTGATCAACAGAATCGTCTGAAAGAAATAGATTATCAGCTGGAATCCCTAGAGAGAAATCTTGTAAGTTTCCTATTTTTGTGGTATTTTTCTTCCCTCAGTCTGGAAGCTTTGGAGTTTATCGTTCCATGTGTCTTAAAATAAAATGAAGTTTTGTAAACTTATGTAAATTTCTGAAGGAATCCCCAAAGAAATATACAGGCAAAAGTCTCAGATAATTATTATTAATATGGGAAATGGGTTTTTTTCAGTTGTAATGCATGCTTATGTTTAATACAGGGTCTTTCAAAGTCAAAGACATTATCGTCCTCACTTCCTCCCTGGAGGACCATAGCATAAACAGTAATATATAAGTATATCCTAGAAGGATTTCTTAATGGCTCATGTACTTCAGTGTTCTTTGAAGGACCAGGTCTGATGGGAATGTTATATACACTAAATTATTGTGGTAATCTTTCTTTATTATCACTACATTGAAAGAAAAATAGCATTTTTTATGTCTGTGCATTCTACAAATTTGTTTCTTGCGTGTAGCTGATTTTAGAGTTTTTCACGTAGTAAGAAAAACATAAATATGTTTGTTGTGACAGACCAAAAATCCATGTAGCCTACCTTTTCATCTTGGAGGTCTTTATTCAGCAGTAGGCTTACTCTCCACAATAATAAGAGTTAGGAAAAATACTGTTCCTGCTATCTTTTATCACCCTCAAAAAGGGATCTCTAGTGCAGATCAAAAGCTTTGTGATTCAGGTGGCAGCATAACCACAGTGGTATAATCTCAATTACTTATAGCACTGTTGCTGTAGTTGCAAAAGCTTCAGCCACTGTCTACATAAACAAGGTTTATTCTGGCAGTGCTGGAGTATATATGGAGTATGGGAACAAAGACTTCAGACAAGGAAATAGTGATTGTTTTAGAGGCTGTTCACTTATGTGTGTGACTGCAGTAAGGCAGCATATTTAATTCTTATTTATTCACAGTACCAAAACAGTAGTAGAACTTCATTTTAATACACTACTCTGTTACATTTAACAGTTAAAAGAGAGAGACAAATAAATAGGGGAAATCTGTGAACTTCAGTATATTGAGTAGGTTAATGGGTAATCAGATAAAGTAAGTCTGCATATTGTCATATTTTTCTACTCATTGACCTTTATATCACTTTTTGTCACTACTGACCTTGTTTATGAGGCAAGCACAATCTGAGGAAGTGTGTCTGGGAATTGTCTGATAGTCTGCAGCAGGCCTGGGAAATGCAATGGGCTGCTGACTCATTCAAATATTTTGTGTATAAATGGGTCAGTTCCAAATCTTGGTTGGGTTATAGCAGTTTTGTTTGGTATCACATTACATGCAGGCTCTTGCAATATACCACACATTTGTCCTTGACAAGATCGTGTGTATTTAAAACTCTAAATTAATAGACTGTAATGCCAATTTACAGTGTTTATGAATACAGAATATCACCTGCACCAATGTGCAGCATTGCTGCCTGCTATGCAGTACCTGGTAGGGCTTCTTTAGGGGGACACAGTGTCTTCTTATCAGTTGCTGCTCTGTAGCAGGACTTAGATCATGGCATGTGGATGTGAAATATGTGAGTATTAGGTCCTTTGTGAGATACTTCGGTTGTCAGTGAAAGTAAAGAAGTGTTCAGGTCTGAGTGCAAGTAGGTTTTTCCTTCTAACAGTACAGTAAAATATATAGGAAAGATACACTTTCTTGTGTGAAAAAAGAACAGCTTTAAAAAAGAATGCTTTTTTTTTCTTTTTAATGCAACATACATGATTGAATTTTTTTTTTTCTTAAATCAGATAACTTATATGCAGTTTTGATTAGACCTTGTTTCTATATCGAAGTCATATTTTGGCAAATCTGGTCTCTGCCAGGACACTGCATGATGAAAAACTAAAGTGAAAGCTTGGGTTGAGGAAGGGAGTAAGTACATAGACGGCATATTTCCAGAATAATTTAATGATTTCTGGAAATACTGGTTTTTATTCAATAGGTGGCACTCTTCACTGTATATCAGAAGAGGAATGCCTAGGCATGGTTCTAGGGGATATTTTGATTGGTAATAAAGTTATCATTTCTGCTTTATAAAATGCAGGTTGTGGGAGATTTGCCTCTCACTTCTGACAAGAGTGCATGTGTGCAGCTTTTATCATTGCTATTTTTCTAGCTTTCTTAAAAATTGTGTTTTTCAAATCCATGATTTTAAAATTCACATTGCATTTCAATTTCTCCTTTATTCTTTCCTAAACCACTATGTAATTTGCTATGTAAAATTATAAATAAATTCTCTGCTCTGAATAGAGGAGGTGATTTTCCAGCAGTTAGGAATGTTATTTGTGAATGTGTGGTTATACTTGATAGTTGTAAAATACAGTATTTTACAAATTTAGTGTCTGAGAGAACTTATGTTAAAATGTGTTTTAAAAAGTCCCTTGGACAAAATATTTTTTTGTTTTTGCTTCCTAGGTGAAAATTATGAATAGTTTAACTATGCAGAATTTAGCTCTGTGTGTTAGGGCATTACTTGCAGTAGATGTAAAGGTAACTCTGTTAGCTTTTTTTGGTGTGTATGGTAGAATGCTGTATTTTTTCACTACTGCAAAATGGATTATATAAATTTATTTGTATAATGGTAATGACCGTCTCTTCAAGGGGAATGAATACATTAATCGTTTCTAGAGGAGGCTATTTAGTAGGTGCTGGCTTCTGAAATTATAACATTTACAGATTCCTTCACTACAGTTAACCTCATGTATGCCTAAGATTTCATGGTCTCAGCTAAATCTGGGAGTGAACTCACAAAACAAAGCCAGAAGATAAAACTTTAATCTAATTTACATTTGATATAAATGCATAAAATCTGCTAAATATTACACTTGAATTAGTGAAACTAAGGGCTTTGGAATCTGAATTCCTCCTTTACTTTGAAAAAAATTGTCCCTAGTGAATTAATATACCAAAGAATGTATTGTATGCATTGTTGAAATGCATTGTGAAATTTCAATCCAACTGAAATGTATCTGTACCATGGTTTCTGGGCCCTTGCTGAATTTCTTTTAGGTTTCAGTTTGACCTTAGTTCACTTGTTCTTCATTTGAAATCATGTCTGACTCTCTCTGCATTCTTTCATCTTTCAGTTTCCTGGAAACCACTCAGCTTATCTTTGTTTTGTGAATTGCATTGTTAACTGCTGCTTCAAAAAAAAAAACTTGGTTCAGCTGCCAAATGCGTGTTGCTGAGCATTAATGAAAAGAATTTTATATAGAAAGAATAATAAATGTAGTTATTTTTCAATTGTGGCTTTGTGTAGTTGGCTGTTTGTGATAATCCAGTGGCAGGTTTGATGATGTGTTGAATTTCTTTATGGCAGACAGTAGGTTTAAATGCACATCAAAGCAAGATATTAAGTAAGATAGCTTCACCTTTGCTGGCTATACGTGTGTTAATTTCTAATGTGTTACACTGGAAGCTGGTTAATTCCTGCCAAAAATATACCTACACATGTCTCTTTTGGGGTTTTGGTTAAATATATAAAATCAAAAATATTTCAAATGCATATTGAATATATATATATGCATGTAATAGCGTGTAAACACACACATAAGTATAAATGCCAATTACCTCTCAGCGTTACCTAGATACTGATACCTACTTGGAAAAAAAGGTGTCCTCTTACTTCTAGTAAGTGCTTTTAAAACAGAAGCTAAATATAGTTACCCTAGTCTTAAATTTAAATTTATCAGATGTCTGTACATCTCTAGGAATTATTTTTTTCACAAGTTCGGTCCAGTGGCAATCTAGTGTTCAATCTAGAGCAATCTAGTAGCCAAATGCGTTGTGTGATTGTTAATTATAAAAGTTTTTTTTAATATCAACTAGTATTAGGAAAATACACATTCTGTTATTGGAATAGCTGAAATTTGCAGAAATGCGAACAATTGGAGAGGATGATGAAGAACAGAAATAATAAATGTGACAGTGCTGTCAAGAGCTTTGATTACCTGCAGGAGCTTACTCCAAAAACGTAGTTCTTATCTTTTTGATGCAAAATAAAGTGTATCTGTGGGGAAACCTCAGGATAAAGTTACTTATTGTTTGATCCTGGAGAAAGTCTCACATCACTTACCTCATTTACTCTTCATCAGGGCGATGAGGGGCTTTGTTGTTACTCATAGTCTTATTCCAGTTTTTTCCCCGATACTGATTGAATTCAGTGTACCTGATCCTGAGTCTGTAGTAGGCAACTTTCAGAAAGGAAGAATAATTTCTTCCTGACCCCTGGCACAGTTCCTTTCTTCCCTTTTAAAGAGAAGACAAGAGTAACATAAAGTCCTATCACATATCTGGAAAGTAATTTGTCAACTAGACAATACTGTAATATGTTGTTGTATCACAGTCTCTCCAGAAATAACAACTAATACTTTTGGACACAGAAACGCAGCCGTATTTTTAACTACTCTGTGCATTGGTAGTCGTTGGTTCTTTCGATATGCTTTGCAGAAGCAGAGAAATAGCAAACATCTTTATTTTAATTCATTTGGTATCATGTGGTGTCTGATTTCTAAACAAGTATGTGTTTGTCCATAAAAGTAGAAATTGTTTAATAACACATTTTCATAACACGTTTCATTGCACCAAATAAAGGGAAAAAGGGCAACCTATCTAAATAAAGTTGAGATATGCCACTTCCTATGTTATTTCTTCAAAAATTAGCTACCAAGTGCTAAAGTTGCTTGTCAAGCTATTGTCAAGCTTCAAACAGATCTTTATTCAGGTTTTACAAGACTTCGTTCTAGTTATGTAATTGTACAGAGTTGTTTCAGAATGAAATGTGGTAGCATTTCCACCTGGGAAAGTATCACTGTGAAAATCTCGTTTTCTTCATTTAACAGCTACTACACACATGAAGAGAGCAATAAGATTAATAGCAGATTGACAAAAAGTAAATATTTCACTCGTGATTTAAATAAATTTACTGTGTATTGATTGTTTTTCACTCTACTGTGGATAAGAATGAAGTGGCTGCTAAAAGTATTTGTAAAAAAATACTTGAAAACTACATGTTGTATTAAGATTCAATATAATTAAATAATTTTTGTATAAATGTTAAATTTTAAAAAATAAATTAGATTAAAATATTAACCAGTTAAAGTCTTAATGATGATTCTAGTTTGTATGGAGAATTAAGATAATATTCACATAAATGCCTATTAAATTAAAATGCATACATATGATGGTGATAAGGATTATTGCCAGTTACATCATAAGTATTAGTTATGTATTGATACTGTATATGAGAAATCATTGCTGGATTTTGATACCTGCAGTGGGACCTGTTTTAAACATAATTGGTTTCTAGGTAAGAATGGTCAAATTTTCTGTCAGTTCAATGTACTGATCTTCCTTCTCCCAAAATGCGATTTCCAGTTAAGACAACAACTCTGCCAGTTTACATCTTTGCTATATTATGGTATTTGCCATCATAAAATAACAAAGCATCTTTAACTACCCACCCATCTCTAAATTCATGTACTGCTACTTATAGTCATCATTTGATCTCCTCCCATTTTGTATCTCTAATATGACTTAAATTTAGCTGTAACTGCACTGCTTTCTTAATTTTGTTTATTTATAAATGACATTTAACACTATCAGACAGATTATTATTGGAAATGTGCTTTTTCTTAGATGTTGAAAGAGTCCATGAAAACTGACTTGGTTCTGTGCTCTCGTGTTTTTTCAGTATATCTTAGTCACACTGCTGTCCTCTCTGACCTCAACAGTGTTGTATTTACCTATTACTTTTTTGTACTATGTCATCCATTTTTCTGCCTCCTGACCTCTCTCATTGTGTCCAACCTGGGTTTTATATATCTACTTGTAAGGCTCTTTTTCATTCCTTCTTGACTCTCTTTCAACCTGTCGTCTTTAGTTCATGGTTGAGATAAATAGATGGCTTCAAAGCAGGATGGTGCCCTTCATCCAGTGGGTATATTTTTAAACAATTGCTCTGCTCATGCCTAAAGCTTTCTGGTTAAAGACAGTCAAGCATATTGGTCAGCGGAGTTTCGTTGTTTTCCAGGTGCTTGACTATCTGTGTACTTGTACCTTTTGTATGGATATACTTAACAGTTTTATTTGGGCTTTTCATTTCTCCTTTCTCTTCCCTGTTTGTACAACATGTAGCATCACATTTCAGTGCAATAACTATGGTTTCTAGCTGCAGTAGTACTAAAGTAATGCTTGACAATTCTCTGGTTAGTAGGTGTCAACAGCATAAAATTTTCATCGCTGAGGTGTGCTTGTCCCTCTGAGGCAAGAAGGTATTTACCTGTTGTCACACATCTCTACTGGCAAATGCAAGACTTCCTCGTTCCTTGCTGCAAGTTTGCACTGTTCTTTAATCTCTGCAGGAAAGAAGCATTATTTTTGTTGGCCTGCTTGCACTCTGTACTCTAAGTGAAATAGTCAAGAAAAAGCCCCTGTTTCTATGCAAATGTTGTTGGGGAAGGCTGTTTCTGCTTTGCCCTAGGACATTCTATTCAAAATGAGAAATTAAAAGGAGCAGGGCTGCTGTGGAGGAAACCTTCTGCAATGCATGTTTAGGTGCAATTTATCCTTTGTGGGTGAGTATTAACATCTTAATATTTTGATAATCAGCATATAAATGCATCTCTCCATCTTATGGTTGGTGGCTGTGCGATTTTGAGTCTGTGATAAATGTCAACATAGAAAATTTTGGCTGTAAATTTATCTTATACCTGTGTGTGTCTGTATGTCTGCATGTACAAATTGTGTAGTCAGGCTTTGATTTTTTTCTTGAGACACTTTAGCTTGCTAGGCCAGGATGGAAGTGTGATCATACGGCATCTCTAATAGTGAAAAATGTAAAGCACATAGCAGATGCACAGGTTGGAGAAACTCCTGTAAACTACATCAAACTATTTGACAGCCACATGGGGTTCCTAGGCCAAAACTCTCTTAAATGTCCTAGCAAGATGTGACTTCTATAAATATTTGTAATATTGCCGTTGGCGTGTTGTTTATTTCAGTTTAAGCTAAATGATAGTTTATGTATTTTCACCTATGAAAGGCAGTAGTGGTAAACAAAAAGTTATTTTCAGTATGATTCCTAAGAATATAAAAGTCCCATTGAATTTATAGATGAGGGATACTGTAATTAATGTTTTAAAGCAAACTGATAGTATACTGTGATAAATGTGATAATCAGAGTTTTATGACAAAGCTTAGTTGAAAGCTTGAAGTATTTCTGATGGAATTTTGGCTTCTAGAAACAGTTTCCTGGGGTGACAAGAGCAGTATTTCTAGCATTAATGTAGTAATTTTATTTTCAGAAACAGGATAATCCTATTTACAGAGTCAAACAAAGTTGGTTGGCGAAAAGCTTTGAAAGTTTTTTCTAGTGTATCTAAATAGTCTAATTATACATCTTATTTTTCAGTTGTGCTGCACAGCACAGGTCAGTATCAAAAAATATTTAGGAGGCTGGGATGTCCCCTTTCCAGAAAATCTTCACTTAAAATAGTCTCTCTCATTAGGAATCTGAAGAGCTAAGGCCATATAAACTTTTGATGGAAAAAATATGTAGATGCCCAATATTCTGCTTCTGAGTATTTGTACTGGTTGCCAGTTTGGCAGGGTTGGGCACCTCGTGGCCTGTCTCATGCTTAAGTCTGTTTTTTGATGCTGGACTGAGCATTCCTTTGTCTATGGCCTCTGTTTGCTACACATGCTCAGAGCATGCCAATACACCCAAACAGCCATAGGTACAAAGCATGTTATCCGGCATGATCAAAATTATGCCTCTTTTCTTTCAGAAACACAACCTGTCTTAGTGTACGCCCCCACTTTATTCAACCTCAACAATTTCATCTCAGTAGCTTTACCTCTATTGTGCTTCAAGCAAGAGAGTGACCAAACCCTGCCTAATTATTTTTCTAAGATTTAGAGGAGGAAGGACATCATCTTTCCCATGGTGAAGTTATGATATTCATCCAAGAACAAAGTATTCAGAGGCAAACCAGCATAAATTAGAAGGACGATATTCCTCTGGCCTGGTGATGAGTGGAATACTGAGCACTGTTTGTATCTCTCATGCAAAATGCATGAACAGATTGTTGTGTGGGGCCTAGGAGCTTCCTTTTTCTGATGACAGTCTCATTGCTGATCTAGATTAATGGTTTCTAACATCATGATTTTTTTTCCTTCTAGTGCTTTCTTTCAGGGCTGTGGTGAGAAGTTTTTATTCAGACTCGCCTATGTCCTTGCCATCAAGGTCTCCCCTTATAAAAAGGCGAATTAGGCTGAAACTCAGAAATTGCATTCTGGGCATGTACTTTTGTAACTATGCAGGGCAAGTGTAGTTGTCATCACACAAATTGATTGTGTCCGTGTAAGAAGCATGGCCACATACTTTGTGACAAATCCTAATCTGTAATGCAGTCCTCCAATTCTTAAAGAAGCAGGGTTGTAGGATCTCCTCTTTGGGTCTTTTTTCTTTTGTCTGGTTTGGTTTTGGGTTTGATTTCCCCTTAGAGCAGGGTGCGAATAACACCAAGGACGCAGGTTCTATCTCCGTGTGGGCCATTCACTTTAGAGTTGGACTTGGTTATCCTTGTGGGTCCCTTCCAACTCAGAATATTCTGTGTGATTCACCTCCTTATTTCATCATTTTGGCAGCGTTCTGTTTACAGATACTGAGAAGTGTTAATCGGTACATAATGTTACATGATAATGACTACTTCTTATATGTTCTGTGCTACTTATTTATGGAGAAATGCTTTCTATATAGTATGTTACCTTTAGGTTCAACTATTCAGGTAGTACCAGAAAAGAAGCCCATTATAATAAGTTGACATTGGAAGACAGAAGATACTGTAAACTTTGTAAGAAATACTTCTTAATTTGACCCGTTTTTTTTTCTAGTCTGCCAATTATGTTTAGGAGCGAATAGGTTTATTTTAATTTCTTCTGTAGAAGTTTCACATTTCTAAATTATTACTTCAAGAGTATTTGCACTCTATCTTCATACGCCCCTTTTTTCCCCCTCTTCATTATAATTTAAAGAGTAAACCAATAGTGTCGTTAGTTATTTTTCCCAAATGCAAAACCCAGTCAAAATTAAACATAGCTCCATACTAATAATCTCCCTTTTTATGTGCTCTGTCACTGCCCTTTTTTTAGAACACTTCCCTATTCCTTATGTGGTTGTCTTAATTTTCTGACATGCAGGGAACTCCCCATTCCATTCTGGTGGGAACTAGTCATTTTTCATATCATATGGTGTTTTTTGCCTGGACTGCTGATGGTCTTTGTTTACAGGTATATATTTTTCTTTTGATTGCATTTATCTTCTTTAGTGCCTCAATACAAAATGTAGTTATACTGTGGTGTGTGTGTATATGTGTATGTATTGAACACTAAACAGTATTTCTTGCTAAGAAGAGTATTTAACTCTAAGTGTTCTGAATGGTTTCACTTTCTGGGATGTTCATGAAAAAGAAGATTAAAACTGAGTAACTGCTTCTACAAACATGAACATGTGGTTGTAGCAGATCTTTTTTCTTCCTAGCTGCTTTTCTTTCCATAAATAAAAGCCTTGCTTCAAAGAAATATCAAGGAAGAGTGGTGTCTCTCAGCAGGGAGTCTTCATTCTGCAGGAAACAAACATTTTGTGCCTGTCCTCTGCTATTGGCTTAAATGTAATAGAAGCCTATTAAGAGTGTGCTGGAAGCTTCTGGTTTGTGAGGAGCAGTCTACAGAGCCTTTTTTGTTGAAGCCACATATATTATTTTCTCAGTGTAATTGCATATACATATAACACACGTTTACAGTTTTTTGATTTATTATATATTTAACAGGTATACGTGTGTAATTCGGAAAGTAATTAGAGTTGTTTATGGTTAGAATTGTCACTCGTATGCAGTACCTTGTACTTCTTTTTTTGTTTAAGATAATTGATTCAGGAAATAAAATCCATTATAAGTAGCAAAAAGTGTTTTCATTACTACTATTTTTAGAGGCAAAGCTAGAAAGCAGTAGTGAGGTGAGTGACTTCAAAATGATGGCAATAACCAGCTAAGAATTTTTAATTTAGTAAAGCAGCAAAAGAACAGTGATCTTTTTGGTATTGTGTGCAAAGGAAGGCGTTGTAACCTGTATTTGAGAGGGAAAGTTCAAGTAGAGTGTGATAATCGTCCTTCTCAGAAAGGCATGTCTCTAACTTGAACTTATGTAACAATAATAATAAACTTGAATTATGTTAATTCAAGGAATGACAGAAGTAAGTACTGTATAGAATGTAGGGAGTATGGACTTATTTGTGGAGAAAGATTAGAAATAGTCATCATGCATACATTATTCAGACTCTTTATGAATGATACACTTAAACTATAACCTGTAAATAGTATAGGTATGAAGTGTGGAGATAAATTAGGGGTACACAGTGAATTCATGCCAACAGTCGTTAAGCAAACAAATGCCTTTCCACTTCTGAATGGTACAAAAACTGAATTATCAGTGTTCAAAATTATTGTATGAGTGACTTTAATTGGTTTTTAAGTCTCTGTCTCATTACCAAGTGACTTTAAATCACTGTAGTTTTCTCAAGGTCAAAAAGTGTTTCTCCCTTTTTAATCAATCCACCTATCAAACATTTTGATTGGAGAAGGGAGTATTTGTGCTGTGTGAACACTGTCCTGTAATGTAAGTTCCAATACAGAAATGGCCTTTTAACTTTTCTTTGTGTTCTTTATTTTTCAATTATCTGTCCTTCCTCATCTGACAGTTTGCTTTTTAAACCTTTATAGTGCAGTGATTTTAGTTCTTTTGTAAAACTTTGTTACTGTTGCTAGGAGTTTCAGGTGCAATATATGAAAGTTAAAAAACTAAAGCATATTATTTGAAACAGTATTGGTAATGTTAGCAGGAAAATCAGCTGCAAATTTAGATTCCTCATGTTTATGGCATGTTTTTATTTTCATAAAAATGGATAAAGATAAATTAGATTAAATTTGTTTTATTGTTGCATGCTAAAGAAATTGCCTTTTTTTTTTTCTAAATGCAAGTGTTGCTTAATAAGAGGATGGTCATAGTATGAAAAGTAATATCTGTATCTTGCTTGTTTTAATACCAGGGGTTCATAACAGCCTTTATCTACAGAGTAAAGTGAGTGGACAAATCTTTTAATTAACCTCCGTCATTATACATCATGCCCTCTTCATTAAATAGATGTAACAAGGAGAAAAGCCAGTTGTTTCTAATAATTTTCTAGTGCTTTTGTGATTTGTATACTTCAGTGTTCTGAAGGTCGGATAGAACTACCAGACCATAAAATCCAGCCAGCGAGAGATCTGGAGCTAAGAGAGCTCAAGGATTTATTAAGTGATGTGAAACTCTATTGTTTTGTGCATGTGTTACATAATTGCTGTCAGTGCAAGGCTGTTAAAATTCCCTGCTAGTAATAACACGAATACAATTTTATAGCTTCAAGAGGAGATAAAAGAAGTTTCTTAGTCAGCACTTCAACAATATCACAGCACATGTCAGTTTTATTATTCTGTGGCCTTCAGTTTTGGCAGATGCTCTCCATTCTGGCTGTGGTGTGGTAATTACCATATAAATTAAGCAGTGAAATAAGCTGAGTGCAGCCTTATCCCTGCTGCCTGTAACCAGGTTGCAAGTATCACAGTGTGAAACAGGCATAATTCAGGCTGATTATATTTAGAAGGCTGCATTTTGAAATCCTGGACCTTTATCTCAATTCGAGTCAATTTTAAAAGTAAATTGAAGCCGTTTAGTTGCTGTGCAAACAGAAGGATCATTCTTTCTCCACAAGATACTCTCCATAATACCATTCCAGGAATTAATTCAATCCATCCTGGTTTGATTCATAGCCACTAATTATATTTCAGCATGCATTCTAATGCTTCAAATTATATGTATCCCTACTTTAATGAGTTGTAACTAGTCCTTAAATGGGGAGCTTTGCACTTTTCTCTTTATATCTAACAGGCTTTACTTTGGATTTTATGGGATTAAGCTACTATAAAAAATCTAGGAATGTAAGCTGAAGTTAGTGGTTTTGTGTTATTTTGTTTTGTGCTTTTTTTCCCTAATACAATTAATTCTGCTCATTTGGGAAGCTTTGGAAATTGTTAAATCAAGAGTCCAAATGCAAATTTCTCAGATGATAGTGGTAAACCAGATATTTTTCTGCATGTGATAAGTAACCGCATGTGTCAAGACTGGGCAAAGAAAATAAAGATGATGTGGGCGAGTGATGCTTTTTAAAATCAGAAAAATTGTGTTGGAAAATAAAAGCCTCAAAAGAAAAATAGTCTATTACATAATTTTTTTTTCCCTTCTGGTGTTGCATTACAGAAGTCAGAGCATTTTAGAGAACTGGGTACGTTATGAATGGTGTAGTGGACACAAAAAAACATGGCCAGGGTTTCAGTGGGCAAGTGACAAAGCTGATGATGTAACTGCGATCTTTTGATTTAAATTCTTCTTTTAAATTCAGTGTCATGGAAAGAACAAAAGCAGAAACTTATGCCATCAGTGTTAGGCTACAGTTAATTCTCTTTTGCTTTACTAGACTATTTTTTCTGTATTAAAATGTGAGTCCACAAAACTGCTGCATTAGAGATAATTTCTGATCTTTTAATAAGATGGAAATTAAAATTTGCTTACTTTTCGCCTCTGAGGGATAATGTGCAAGATATTTAAGTTATTAAATGTATAAGAAGTATCTTTGTATTCAAAAGATACTAAAATTCCTATCTTCTCAATTTACAAGTGCTTTTGGAATAAAAACTGTTTTCCCTGTTTTGTTGATTTTCGTCAAATAGAGCAGATGTATTTCCTTTTACAGTCTTGACATGAAACTGGCAGTGTAAACAGTGAAACAAAACTGAAATAATAGGAATTTTAATCTTTAAATATCAGAATTGTATTTAACTACTGTAGAAATAAACACTAGAGTCAGAACCAATTCCAGCTCAGCTAGTTTTATTATTCCTACTTAAACTCCTCTTTGGTGTAAGGTATTTCTTTTTTCTGCTCTGGTATGTTGTTTGGTTGGGATCCTGTTCCTCTTTTCCCCTGTCCTTCTGTAAGCTTTGCTCAACAGGTGATTGACTTATTTTTCTAACTGGCGATTTAGGTAGTTTTTCATGCAGCACTTTAGTGGCCTTTAGAAACAAAGGTGCTACATATAAATAAGCTTTTATTTGAATGGCTTTATTTTGAATTATTAAGTATTTGTACTGTTAAATACTGGGGTAATCTTTCTATGACCATATTGAATACATTTTGATATAGTTAAAGAAGGAGAAGAGGCACTTCCAAGCTACCAGATGGATGGTATATGACATTAAATGACTTTTTGTCTTTTGAAGAATCCTATTTTTTTTCTCATTTTTGTAAACCTTTTCTGAAGATAGTATTAGATAAACCATTGAAGCAATTATTTTCTGTATGTATATCTACGCTATGCATCGTTATTAATTCTTGCTATATAATCACCTTCATTAGGGCTCTTCTGTTATTTGCATTTTCTTAAGAGTTTAAATCAATTACGACCTGCCATAATCCCACACAAACTTTTGAGAAGTCACAGAGTAGTATGACTGGCCATAGAGATCTGAATGGGCAGAATAATTTTAATATTGAATGCTGAAGTTACTACTTGGTTTTGATACTCAGACCTTTCAGTAAATGCTTAGTTTAGCAGCCAAGCTTGGAATGCCTGGTTTGGTAAGACCTTCATGAGAATATTTTCTGTGCTTGACAGATATCATCTGAGAACACAGGATTAAAAACAATAATTGGTGTTGAGAATATGGGAAGGAAAAGCTGTGGTTAATCAGTAGATATGTGTTACAGTTGAAGTTTGATAAACTTGAGCTTCCTTTATAAGCAGATACATACAACAAAACAATTCCAAGCTACTAATTATATTATACTACTTGACTTATTATCTGGATTTTTGCCAAGTAGAAAATGATTAGGCCAAATCTTACTTGTACTTTCACAGTTGACCTCCCAGTAATCCCATAGAGGAGGAAAAAACCCAAAAAAACAAACCCAAAACTCAACCAAAACCCATGGGAAGTAATATTTTGTGGGGAAAAATGTCTTTAAGTGTTGTGAGTCTTAATATGCTTGTAGAAAAATTGCATTTAGCTTCCGTCCTTCACTCTTAAAGTTATTAATTCACAAGTTTACTTGTCATTCCATTACAAAAAATACTTCTAAATAAAAGTAAAATACTTTGATGTAGGTATCTAAGATATTGGTAGAACCTGTTAACGTCACATACTGGATTATGTATTTGGAAAGGGCTGTTGACTCTTTAGCTTTTCCTTCTGTACTGTCTTTCAGGCTTTCTGTTTGTATTCTGTTTATTACTATTTGTAGTGCTTTTCTTTGAGTTTCATAGTGTGTGAGTGGACTAACCATATTAAGCAGGGCAATGTAGATCACAGCTGTTCCTCTTATGTTTAGTTAGTTTTGAATGTGGAGTTTACTTTTATGAATTCCATTGAGCAAGCAAATAACAGAAAACAAAATGCACTGTGAGGACAACAGACTTTAATGTGGAGTTTTAATCCCGATTTATAATTTCCTCTCCTTTTGTTTCTGGAACACAGCATGCAGCAAACACTTTCTAATTCAATTGGTTCTTAATCTTCTCAATTTAAAACCATTTCTGTGGTTTACCTTACAATTATGTATTTGAAACTATAAACTGCCAGGTAATGTGCAGATTTGCTAACTGCAAATAAAGTTTAAGTAAGGTTAAATTAAGTAGTGTTGATGTGTAGTTTCGGTACAGGATACCAGAATCTCATGAAGAAATGTTCTGGTGAAAGCTAGAGAGAACAGTCACATTGTCTTAATTCATCTCCATATATCATTAGGCCTTACTAGGATGTTTTTCTCACTACAACAGAAGAACTGTTGCCTGAATAAAGCCTACACTCTTCTTCTAAAGGTGTCCAAATGTGATGTAGACAAAAGGAAACAAACTAAACAAAGTAAAGATGGGAATGACTTTCAGCTCTTTGATACAACAAAACTGCTAATGTCATTAACAGAAATTTTAAAAGAGTGTAAAAGCTAATAAAGTAATATAGTATAAGAACAATATGATGTACAGGATTGAAAAATCCCATTTTTGAGGGATTTATGGTATAGCAAGCTAAATTTTGAATTTAGTGATTTTAACAATCTGTCTGGCTTGAACTAGCTGAACATTCTCTATAGGACAACATTTAAAGTACAGTCTAATGAATCATTAAAACAATTTTGTGAAATGAATGCCCCTGCAATGAGTTCACTTTATCTGCATAGCAACCAGTTGTCAGCCACAGCTGAAAATTGCAGATGGTTTCTGCTCTGAAGAAAAGTATTCAATTTTTGGATAATTGTTATTGCAAGAAAATATGAGGGAAAAAAAATAAAGGTACACTTGATTTGAAGTGAAATTGTATGAAAGTACTCTGAATCATTCTTGCATAGCTGTCTAGTGCAAAATGCCTGAAGACAATTAACGTGTATTTCAACTTGATGGACTAGTAAGTATTACTTTGGCCCCAAAAATGCAGTGTGCAAATAATTAAACAGTGATTAAAACATAAATATGCTCTATTTCTCTTAGTAATGACATCATAATTTTAGAAGCTGGTGTTCTTTCAGCCTTTTGAGTTTCTTTTTGATAAGAAAGGGAAATTCTGCCCAAAGTTCTGTGTACTGCCAGATCCTTCACAGAATGCCTGTGCACAGAAAGCAAAGTGGCTTATGGAGATTGCTCTACTCTGAAGGTTTTAACTATAGTTAGGTAAGTGTCAGGTAAGTTCAGAGGGGGAGATTACTTGTATAAGGTAATTTATAAGTCCAATATTAATTTTTTTCCCTAAGTAATTAAGATTTTTTTTTCCTGTGAAAAATCTGCTGATTTGTACTCTATTAAAATAGTGCATCTCTTTCAGATAAGATACATATAAGTGCTTAAGTCATTGCAAGACCAGTCACTTTAGAAACTCTTGATATTATATAAACAAGTGTACAGTGCAATAAAGGCTACATTCAACTAAATGAAATCCACTTAGTCCTGCATGTGCATTTATGTGCTCTCTGTGAATGCTGTTTGTGCTTGGGCATCAGGTTGCCTAAAACATATTAAAAAAAGCCCCTCATGCAGTTTCTTAGTTTGTACTTGAAATGTTTAAGGAGTCTGCTGAAGTCTTAAGTCAGTTCAAGGTTCTAAGATAAAACTAGTCATAATCTATGCTCATGATTGCCTTTAGTAAAACTGAAAAGTCTAATTTACCTTCTGGAGAACTAAAAGTAGAGAGATGTCCTTTCATTTTGAGCAGAATGCTGTTATTCTATATTATTCTGTATTTTGAGTACAGGATGAGTATTAGAGCTTGGATAAAATAAGAGCTCTTTCATTCTCAGGCCCATCTAGTTTCAAGGAATGTCATTTATGTGGTAATTTCCTTCAGCATTTATTTCCTGTCCTAAATCTTGAATGAATCAAACAGAATATATTACCTGTGGCATAGATTTTAAAATAGTATCATCTTGTCTATCTCTTAGCAAGGAGGGAGAATAGCCTGATACTCTGCTGCTTCTTAGGCTTTCATACAACTTTGTAAATTGTATGAAATTGTAAAAAAAACCCCCCAACTTTGTAAATGTAGTCATTCAGAATTACTGCTTCTTTTGAACGGTTTATTTAGATATGAATATACAGGCATGATAGTCTTTACAGGTAAAATAGGCAGTTGTTTAATGAGGCATAACATTTATGGGTTTTGGAACAGAGTTTATCATAAATATTCAAGCTGGAGAATCAAGAGCCATATTCTTTGTTATGTTTTTGTAATGTGACAGAGAAAGAGCAGAATACATATTTAAAGAAGAATTTTCCAAATATTTCAAATTTTCTTTAAAACATTACTCTTCTTCCTCTTTGTAGATATTTTGTGTTTGAGCACAGTAGCCTTAACAAAGAATTCTGGAATAGAAAAGTAGTGATAGTAGAAACAGTGGTCTTGTTATCTCAGACTTCTATAGTGAACTGATAGTGTACAAGTTGTTCAAAACATTTGTTTAAACATCACAAATATTTTCATTCAACCTAGAGAGTATGAAAGTTCTAAGTTCTGAAATAAATGGAAATAAATTTTAAAAAATAATTGTTTTTTCTTCCATGTATGGTAAGGTTTTGACTAAGAAGGTTTGCATAGAATCATTTAGGTTAGAAAAGACCTTTAATGTCATTGAGTCCAATCCAGCCCTGCCAAGTCCACCACTAAACCCTGTCCTTGAGTGTCACATCTACACAGCATTTAAATACCTCCAGGGGTGGTGACTCAGCCACTTCTCTGGGCAGCCTGTCCCAATGCCTGACCACCCTTTCAGTGAAGAAATATCTCATCTAATCCTCTGGTGCAACTTGAAGCCATTTCCTCTCTCCTGTCACTCATTACATAGGAGAAAGTCCATCTGTCTGGAATCTCCTTCCAGGTATTATAGGGAACAATGAAGTTCCCCCTGAGCCTCCTCTTCTCCAGGCTAAACAACCCCAGCTCTCTCAGCAGCTTTTCGTAGGACTTGTGCTCCAGATCCTTCTCCACCTTCATTGTTCTTCTTTGATTCTGAATTACTTGTGTTAACTAGTAAAGTTATCAATAAAATAAAGTGCTGTGATGAGTCAAAAAGCGTATTTAGTGTTTGAACATTAGTAATACATCAGCTGTGCAAAGCAGTAAGAAAAAGGAACTAGCCATTCGAAATACTTAGGCTGAAACAGCAGTACAAGACAGAATGCAGTGAATGACATATCTTTAGCTCAGTAGAGTATCTGTTCTGTATATTTTCATTTTTTCAGAATTAGAACTTAGGTTACTGGGTTTGTTGGAAAAAGGGAATATTCATCAAAGAACTGTTAAAGCTATTATTATATAGATGATGTTAGAAATAGTTTTCATCTTTAGTTACCGTATTTATTTCTTCATTCTGATAGATTTATCAGGGCCATTCATATAAAAAATAAAGTAGTAGGAAATGTCCTAGGCTTATTTTCTGTGAAAGTGGAATGTATACACTTAAAAAATGTGTTACTCTTACATTATTGTTTATAACAGCAGGATGATAGTTTGGGTTAGGGTGTCCAAAATGTCAGTAGCTCACTTCTAGCTTCTGGCATCCTTTAATTATGACTGTACCTTATTGACATATACCTGTACAACAGTCTTTAATAAAATGGGGAACCTTGCTATAAGTGGGGTTTTGTTAGTATGACAAGTAGACTAAACAGTGAAGGTGATTAAATGTCAAGAATTCAGATTGGATTTCAAAGTGTCTTACTTCAGAGACATGCTGTTGAGTTCTCTTTCATATCATATATGAAAGACATGTAATAATATTTCTAGACATAACCATTTCCTCACTTTTGTTTTCAATTGTTTTCCCTCTCCAGAACCAACATAATAGTTCTGTTTAAAATATGTGGTCAGTATTTGTGTATTTAGATGCTTCTATGGTGGTGAAGTTTCATAGACGTTTTAATTATATAGTTGCATTTACTGTGAAGGGGTAAATAGAGTGGCTTTGTCATAATTAGGTGTACATGCTTAAGGTTGTTCAAGTACAAAAAGAAGGGTCTACTTATATAATATGTTATGATCTTGTCAATCTGTCTTCACTACTTCAATTCATATTATAAAGGTCTGATCCTGGAGGTCCATGCTTGTAATGTGAATTAAAATAAATAGCTATAATTTCATTTTGTCCTGTGTTTATTTAGGATGAGGCCTGTAATTTTCATTACTGGAAATTATGAAAGTGGCAGAAAAGTAACATAACTCATTATTGTGGCCTGTGCCTATGAGATGGTTTTAAGAAATAATTCAGCAAAATGTCTAGGCCATTTCAGAGATTTCTTAACATAGCAAAAATGCATGCTTCTAGGATAAAAATGCAATTTTCTGGTAAGTGGAATACTTTTTTTCATTTTCTTTATGGTAGTAACAACTATGAACTTCCTCCAGTTACACTAAAAGGTGGGCTGAAATATTATGATAGTCCTATCTGTGAAGTTTGACTTCTATGTGATTTTGAAATTATCATTAGATGAGCTTTGTACTTGTGTATTTAGATGTGTATGCTTGCTTAGATGCTGTCTTGCCAAGTCAGGCAGTAGAAACCAGGGCTAAATTTTCAAAACACTGTGGTATCAGTAAACTGTGCATAGTGCACATAGGCTGTGTGCAGAGTCATTTTCTCATGCAAATTATTCTTTGCATATCTAGTTACTGCTTTTACCATAGTAACGTGGAGATTTGCTTTCGCAATAGGAAAGTACCCATTGTGTGTACTTAATAAATTAGATGCATAACTCTAATCATGTGAAAAGAGTTTTTTGCATGACCAGATGAGACACTGCAAGGTAGCTATTATGCCTTGAGATGGCTGGCTGTGAAAAGAGCCAGTGAAAACAGGATAAATATTCCTTTTTCCCATTTTGGTAGTTGTCTCTTATATTTAATCATTTTGTAGAATTGGTTTTAAAAACTTTATTTTGTCTCTTAGCTGGTCAGGAAATATCAATCTTCTAATATGTAAATCATATAATTGCTTAAGCAATGGTTCATATGCATGAATTTTATATAAAGGAATAAAACTTTTTTTTGCTATGGTGTATTGTTTGGCTGGATGTGGTTTCTACCTACACTATTTAAATGTAATATTACTGATTTACTTTAAGACCAGCTATTTTCTACTTTTATGGGAAACAGATGGAATGTCTGGAATTCCACTTACAAAAAGGAATCTGTATCCTGCTGAGTAATAGCAAGACGGTTGTCTTTTTTTCCTAACTGCAGATGTAAAATTCAATACCCAAAGGCATGCAAAATATTGAAGGTGATTTACTGTTAAGATTTAATATTGTTTCTTAAATTACATAGCTATAAGAAGTATATCTGGCTGCAGGATTAATTTCAAGAGAGGTAGCTTAATCTTTTGTTGGAGAAATACATTTCTTAAAGAAAAAAAAGTAATAGATTTAAATATTTCAATTGTTCATATTACTTGTATTTTTTACTTAATATATTTGTTGCTGTTTATAAGCATTTGTTACATGTATGTGTACTTCCTATGACTTTACCAAGTTTAGATACATCGGGCAACTAAAATTGCAACACATTGTTGAATGTGTTTGCTTATGTTGTTGACAGCAGAAACTGGAGATACTCAGAAACTTGAAAGATATAGCTTTATATATTAAGAAATTTAAATACATTATTCTTAACGCTTAAATTTGAACCACTTCTGAAAACAGCAATGAACCAAAACGTTGCTTCACTTCCTTCAATAACGGTAATACAGATAAGCAGTGTATATATAATCTTCTTTCATGGGCTGGACATGTATCATTATTTTAAGGAGATGATAATTTGTATTTACCCAGAAAAATTCCTGACATTTCTTTCATTGATAACATTTTGTAATTATTTCCTAGTTATGAGCCTTCTTTCTGAGGAAAAATATTGTAATAAGATGACAATGTTAGAAATAATAAATGTAAAGAACCTCAAGCGATTACTCAGTTTGAAGCAGATACGCTGTGGTGAAATAGCAATTATCCTGTTTCTTTACTTGTGTGAATTTTGAATAATATGAACTCTGTGACTACATCCCCCAGATTGGAAGATTTTAGCAAATCATTGTTATTTTTATAATAAATTAACTCCTAATTCTCTTCTTCAATAAAATACTTAGGTTGGTAGGTAAGATATATGACCAGTTTCTATGTTACTAACATTAAAAATCTTTAATTGAACATCATTTTTATGCTAACAGATACCCAATTTTAAATTTGAAGTCCTACATAAAGGCATTTGAGCACTTGTTTTTGACAAATAGAGGCAAAAAAAAAGACTTACACATTGTGTTGTTGACTACTCTTCAGATGTGCACCATATAAATATACAATTCATAAAGGCATTTTTTTTAATTTCGAAGGAGATTGTCAAACTAAGAATTTTGAAAAACCCAAGGATCTTCACTCTCATTTTTTCTACAGCCTTCTCATTGTAGAAATCACAGTGTTAATCAATTATGGACATCTAGCAGTTGGAAAAATTCCATGTCTCTAGGAAATAGAATTAACAACTCCTTTTTTTTTCATGTTGGGAGAACTAATTTCTACAAAGATCCAGATTAGAACTGTGGGAGAACAATATTTAAGTTGTGCTAATTGTATGTCTGAAGTCAAACACTTCATGCCTCTGAGTAAGTAGCAGTGAGATGTATGCACTGTTTAAAAGGGAGAATTATGATTTCTGGGGCTGGAGATTTTTTGGGGGTAATGAAAGCACAGAGCTCATGCTGAAGTAATTGGAATTCAGTGTCTTAATTAGGTTTTATAAATCTCATTATATAGGGTTAAAATACTTGGTTTCTTGACCTGTTTTTTGTGTAATTGATAGTGATGATTCTGTTGGACTGACTGGGTTGTTTAGACCCTATACACAGGTCAGAACATAGGTACCTGCCTGTTTACCAGTTTGCCTCCTTTTTCTAGTTGGATTTATCCTCTTTTGATTGCTTCCATAGATTTTGGGGTTTGGCTTTTTAGACTATTTCGAGGAAGTAAGTTTATTTTACTGTTTTGTTTCTGCCTTTAAACAGTGAGTATATCACTGTGTCCGTAAATCATGCTCAGTAAATTAATGTGCTTTAAGTTCAGAAGGGGGAGTGTAGGTTCCATTAAATAAAGAACAAGACTTTTGGAGAGAATGCTGTCATATTTGGGGGGAAAAACCCCAAAGAATCCACCACATTTTCCCTTTACAAGTTCTCAGTGGCTGAGGACACACTCTTACTAAACATTTTAGAAGTCATTCTAGGTATGAAATCACTATGAGAATGTTCTGATTGGAAGTCATCCAAGAAACAATGTGCCATAAAGGAAGAAATAATAAATATAGTTATACTACTGACTCTGCTTATAAAATATAAGTTTATCATGTTCAAAGCATTGTAATACTAGCCACAGTCAAACAGGATACAAGTACACCTCTATTCACTTGTCATGTTACTTATTCTGCGTAGAGCACACCAGTAACAAGAGGCTCAAAGCATTCATTTGAAAGAGATGATACTGTTAAGGGAACATTCAGCATTCCTAGTGCTTTCTGAAAGTTTGGGTTTTGCTCTTTGTTTTTAGCATGAGTTGTGTTTTTAGTGCAGGGTCGTTTCTTGTGTGCTTTTTTCCCCTAGGTGATTTCAGGTGGTAATGTATCAGGGAAGTTGATAACGTGATCAGAGGTGTGGCTGATTCATTGCTCTTAATAGAGTTTTGAGGCAAATCAACTGTTTTGATGAAGCGGAAAATTGTCTTTTTTCCTTGGTTCTTGTTTCTCAAATTTTAATTTTGTTGTATTTCTTAATATTTCCCACATCAACTTCTGTTTGCCTGTTCTGGTATCATATTCTTTTCCTCTTCCTTTCTTTCCCTGTTTTCCCCCTAATAGAGATGGCCTCTTTTGAGTTGTTACCAAACCATTATGATCATTGCAACCCACTCATCCCTTCATTTCTTACAAAATCTTTCCGTCATTAGTGCTGTCTCATGCTTTGTGTTTTCTCCTTTAGTTTATGTAGCTTACTTCTTCGACCCCTACATGTTCCTTCTCCTTTGTGTCTCTTGCAAGAAATTTCTGATTTTTAGTCACTGTAGAAACTACTCTTTGTTGAGAAGATAGGGAGGGGAGTGTAAGAATCTCTTTTAAGATCTTTTTCTCCTTTTGTTGAAGAGAAGAAGATAAAATGAGAAATTATTTTCCCTACTCTCAATATCTTCTTAGAAGTACTTTTTTCCCTGCTAGGGAAGCTCTGTAAAGCTTTTAAATTCAGGAAGCTTTTAGCTGCCATAAGTAAGACTGAATTCAAAACCAGTTGGCAGAGATGAATAGACAATATCTCTTAAGAGTGCTTTGTTGAATTCTACATCACAATACCTACCCTGATGAGATTCTTTTCTTCATACTGAAATAAGACTTTAAGTAGTGCACATTGGATCACTGAATAATGCTTTAAAAAAATATTAAAAAAAAAAAGTAAAGCTATTGTTTTGGTATCTTTGTCTCTTTCTTTGTTGTCTAAATTCAAACTGTTTTTAATCCTTCAACCCCTGTTGTTTCTTGCATTATTGCTCTCAATGCACCACACATTGTTATTTCTGCCCAAGTTCCCTTCAATGAGAAAGGGTTGATCCACTGTTGCTTCTAACCTCGTATTGTGGGGAAGTGTTGAGAGTGAGAACTACAGAGATATATTTTTGTATTTGGAGTATCACTATGATTATTAACACAGCTGTATTTTTTCTTGTTCTCTTCAGTCTTTATTGCCATGAGCATGTAATTGGGTACTGAATTTAGTATTTGTCCTGAATGCTTGCCTTTCTAGAATATGTGACTCCAGGGGAGGAAAATTCTTCAACTGTGACATCAATTAATTGTATTGTGTTGTATAGTAGGCATGAATGGCAGAAATCCAGCTGGTCAGAGGAAGCATGTAACTTCAGGTTCTTTTGTTGTAATATTCAGAGTTGGTTTAAGCTGGATACAAAGCTTTGATTAGTGCATAAAATCCCATCACTTTGGAAAATTAAGCATACTTTAGCTACTGACTGAAGATGGGAGGGGATATGGATGATTTCTCGAGAGTCTAGATTTTACTTAGTCATGGCATTCATAGCTTGAATAGTGATTTCCATAGAATAGGATGAAAATGGGAAGCATTATTTACATAGGTGTTTATAAAGTACAGTATAAAAAGTGTTCTTGTTCAAGTTTGAAGGTGATACCAGACTGGGGGAGGGCAGAGGGGGTGTTGCGGCTCTCAGCTTAATACACTTGAGAGCAGGGCTGCTGTCCAGAGAAACTTCAGAAAGCTGGGGGAATGGGCCAACAGAAACTTTATGAAATTCAGCAAGGGTAAAAAGCAAAGTCGTTCACTTGGGGAGGAAGAACTGCCAACAGCCATTCTGGGGACGTACAGGCTGAGAAGCAGCTCCACTGAAAATTACCTGGGATTCCTGGTGGATGGGGGAGGGGGGTTCTAGCTGCATGGGAACCAGCAATGTACCTTGGCAGCAGAGAAGGCCAGCAGCATCCTGGACAGTATTTACAGGAGCAGTCATATGATTACTTAATATTTTATTATTTAATATTATTTATCCTAATTTCCTATCATGTTTTTGTGTTTATAAACAATGAGAACATTGTCTGCTATCATTTATGTTACTATCCATTTTACAGATTTTTGCTTCTTCAACTTTGGGCAAATTTCCTTTCTTTTTGAGGGCAAACTTGTATATGTGTGAAATGTGTTGCTCCATTTCAGCATGTTGACTGGAAGTTGGGAATACTTCACATGAAATTATTGCCTTTCTTACAGAAATAATTCCTATTATTCTAAATATCTACATCTTAAATGAAGGGAAAAAGATGTGTTTACATGGTGTTAGTCCATTGTGGTGGACATTTTGTGTTTTGAAATGAAAAACTTTGTGTTTGGATGCTTGTCCATCTCTTAATATGTAGTTGCTGAGGAATGCTGCAAGGCTCTGCCAGTGCTTTTTAAAAACAAGAAGGATTATACAGGTATTTAAAATCTGTAGTGGCTATTTCCCAATTATAATCAACTTCTACTCTATTTAAACTCAAATCAAACTTGCTAGTCACCCAGCTAGTGAGTATCAGCCTGAAGCATTATGAAGGTGAAAACATATCTAGCAAATGCGAGCCAAGTTAGATAGGACTGGCTTTCCTCACATTACTCTATGTGTATGTTTGTCAATGTCTTTTAAATATAAAGATTTACTCCCTCCTTCCAATTTTTGACACTTATAAGCCCTACTGACCTCTATCTTGCTTAGACTTAATGCCTAGCACTTTTAAATCACTTTTACTGTCACTTACCACATTTAACAAAAAAACCAAACCAACCAGTAAATGTAACCCTTCACAGATGTTAGCAGGGTTATAGCACAGTTGTTTTAATAAAGCACAGTAACAGCTTTGTTGCAGGAAATGAAGGCAAATATCTCTTCCAGTGGAAAATATGGGAAGAATTTAAAGAGAAAGAATATTTGGGCATTTTAGGTGGTAAATTAAAAACCTGTATGCTTAAAGTGCTGAGGGATCTCTCTAGCACAGTTATTAAACCCCCCAGTTTTAGATCTAATTTCTGATGAGGCTGATTGTATTATAGAACCCCCATATGTCTGTAGGACAGGAGGAAAGGAGGACCTTTATATTCAAAAAACCATCTGAGTTGTGAAGTAGAAGTTAATAAGATCTGTCTTGTACAAATTCTGAGTGGAATCTGATTCTGTTTTTATAGCATGCAAGATTGGTGCCCAACAAGGCTATGGAGCAGGTCATGTTGGATGTAATCACACAGCACATACAGGACAGCCAAGGGGTCAGACCCAGCCAGTAGGGGTTTAGGAGAGGCAGGTTCTACTGGTCAGCCTGGTCTCCTTTTATGACCAGGTGACCCCCCTGATGGATGAGGGAAAGGCGGTGGATGTAGCCTATCTGACTTCAGTAAAGCCTTTGATACTGTCTCCCGTGGCCTTCTCCTGGAAAAGCTGGCAGCCCATGGCTTGGATAGGTGCACTCTTGGCTGAGTTAAGAACTGGCTGGATGGTCAGGCCCAGAGAAGTGGGGATGAATGGTGCCGCATCCCGCTGGTGGCCAGTCACTAGTGGTGTCCCCTAGGGATCAGTGTTGGGCTGAGACCTGTTTAGTGTAATTACTGATGATCTGGATGAGGGGATTGAGTCTACTATTAGCAAATTTGCAGATGACACCAAGTTAAGTTGAAGTATTGATCTACTGGAGGGTAGTAGGACTCTGCAGAGAAATCTGAACAGGCTGGAAAGATAGGCTGAGACCAACAGCATGAGGTTCAATAAAACCCAAGTGCCAGGTCCTGCACTTTGGCCACAATAACCCATGCAGTGTTGCAGGCAGAGTGGCTAGAAAGCTGCCTAGTGGAAAACAATCAGGGGATGTTGGTCAACAGCCGGCTGAACATAATCCAGCATGTGCCCAGGTGGCCAAGAAGACCAATGGCATTCTGGCCTATATCAAAAATAGTGTGGCCAGCAGGACAAGGGAAATGATTCTTCCACTGTACTCAGCACTGGTAAGGCCACACCTTTACCGCTGTGTCCAGTTCTGGGCCCTTCAATTCAGGGAGGACATTGAGGTGCTGGAGTGTGTCCAAGGAAGAGATGGGGTACTATAATGGGATATATAGCCTTTTCCAAGTCAGGCCAAAGAATCAGAAGGGAAAAGCATACATATCAAAAAGTTAGAGGAATCTAGAGTTATTGAATAAATTATTAAAGTCTGAAGGGAAAATAAGATAAAGTCAAAATGAGTAGATCACCACAGAAGATCAATAAATGTATGCAGAATTTTGTAAGCAGTTGACAAAGCAGTTTAGGATTTGGTGGTGTGACAAAATGTTTAATTACCCAGATATCCTTTGAGAAAGGTATAATAGAGTAAGTTTAACAAGCGTTCACTGGCGATTATTTTTCCTTTTAGTAATGTCATAGTGTTTTGGTTTTTCTTTTTTTAGAAGGAAAATGAAAGCAACTTGCTGGAAAGTTTCTATAGATGTAGTTTTAAATAGTGAGAAACCAGCTAGGAATGGGTAAGTGAAAGGCAACTTGATTGATGTGACAGTGAAATGATGGTACTCACAATGTTTAGTAAAGAAAACAAAATAGAAACAGTGGATGTCAAGAAGCAGACTCTGAGAACTAATAGGACTAAACTTCTCAAGGGAATAAAGATTGAAAGGAGAGGTTTTTAGAAAACAACAAACCTCCCACACCCCTAACTTTTTGAACTCGTTTTAAAAGTGAGAGGTCAGAAGTGAAGGTAATCCATTTGCAAAAGAAGGCTTGGAGCTCATTTGTTGATTTCAAACACTGAGGCAGTATATGAAAAGGGAAAATAATCTTGCATTAGTAAGGTAATACGGATAAATATAAAAGAAGAATATCAGTTTAGAGAGAGAATTTTCATAAAGGCTAAGGCTCATAGGTGCTGAAATGAGCAAGATATGTTAAAGAAAGCAACATTGCATGTTAGAAAACCCTTCTCCTAAAAGGAGCAGCAAACCTGTTTTAAGTCATGCTAAGGACAAAGTTCATAATTTTTTTTCTTTTTACATCATTCTTTGCTAAAAAAATTGTATACAAGTGCTAACCTTACTATTTCTAGTATCAGTGAACTAGCATCTCTATCCATAGCAAAAAATCTTCCCAAAAGTAAGATAGATTCTCTACACAGACTGGATGTTTTCAAAAATATTATCTGGTTGATGGGCTTCATCAGACTTAAATTACTGCAAGAAGAAATTTCAGAAATATTCTTAGTCAAAATTAAAAACAGCCACAAGAGTGGTTACAGAGAGACAGCAAATGGGAAAAGAAGTTCTTACTTTTTAAAAATAAGGAAAAAATAACAAGGATGAAACAGCAAGCAGATTTGTTAAGAAAAATAGTATCATGAAAAAGGACTTCTTCCTATGGCAGTGTAGCAGAGGCCATATTTAGATAGAACCAGTAGATTGATGTTGGGTTCAAATCAATTTACGCATGCAGGCTAGAAACATTAAATGTTCATTGTGGAAAAGTCAGTGAAACGTGACTGTGAAGGGATTTTTCCTTGGCTCAATTTTGTTTTGAAATTTCATTTATGACCTGGAAATTGAAATGAACAGTATGCTTATTAATTTTTTGGTAGCATGAGGTTGATAGATGTGTCAGTATCTTAAAAAAAATGAGTATTGTATAAAAATGGTCCAAAAATAATTAAGATACAGTTCATCAAGGTGCTGTAATTAGAAATAACAGCACAAATACAAAGGACAATACCTGTTCAGGTGGAAAGTTTCTCAGGTTTATAGCAGATCCTGAACTGCTTGAGTCATGTTGCAAAAACTGTGAACCATCATACTGTGATGCATAAAAAAGATAGATTTCTTTTCTATGCAGGTTTGTTAGGTCTCAGTTAGAATACCATATTCTGTTATGCAAACCTTAGTGAAAGAGCAGTGACTGTTTGGTGCGAGAGGAAAGGAGACCGTCAAACAATGTCTAGATGCCTAGATCACAGACCTAGAGAGTAACTACACCAATACAGGAAGACCTGGGGTGAGTAGGAATGAATGAGAGAACTCCTGGGAGGATGTGGTAGCAGTCTTCAAGTATGCACTTCAGTGAAGTGGAATGAAGGAAATGGTTTCCGTAGTGAAACGACAAAAGAGAAATTGTGTTTCATTTTAAGAACAAAAAAAAATCCAGATTAGATCTTAAGAAAACAGTAAATAGCTTGGATTTTTAAGTAACCTATATCCACTCGGGGCCTGAAAAGACATTAGACAAAAGCTGAATTGGAAATGGCATGAGGATAGTTAAATATTTCTAGAGGGCTTGGAATAGGAGATCTATCATAGTCTCTTCTAGGTGATTTTTCGTGTTTCTTTTCAAAATATCTGGTTTTCTATATAGGCAAGAGGAGATATCACAGAATTTCATAAAAGTTAGAGCTAGATGCAGTGACAGACAGCAGTAATAGGGAAACTGCAATCCTCAAAAGAATTGGTTATTGCAAGACCTAGAGTGGATATGTTGAATAAGACATTATGGGGAGGGTACAGTTTCCCTAGATTATCAATACATCTGTACCTGTGAAATGCTATATACAAATTATGTTATATCTGAGGGCACTCCAGTAACAGTCATCTGTGAAGTGCCTGTAAAACATCCTCAGTTAGTAAAGAAGAGAATTGAAATAAGCATTCATTCATGAGAAGAAGGTAGATCAGCAAGTACTGTGTAGTGTAATTTATTTTTCATTGTATATTAACTATGTATATAACATTGCCAAGTAAATGTTTTCTTTGATGTATTTTATCTTTTATTCCATTTTTAATTCTGTTCATTTGAAAGCATTAAGTACGAGCAGTCATGAAGCCTCAGTAAAAGTTAAAAATGCTTTGCATCTCAGGTTATGCAATATTAACTTAACCTGAGACCTGGAATTGTTTTTGTAATGTGAATACCTTATTGTTATAGAGTGAATCACTTAGGAAAAAGTGTAACTCTGGTACAGAAGAGTATTTCCCCAAGCATTAAATCCAATTTTAAATCCAATTGTTGGTCTGCTAAGGCACATCTAGTAAATTTCTCATTGTCAGAGAAAACTCACAGACGTCATAGACTTAGTAATCAGTGAAGCAAACTTCTCATTTTTGTACTAATATTTGAAAAAGGAGACAGGAAAAAAAGCAAAAGGGACAATGAAGGAGTTGATTGAGTATTAGTATTAATTTATAGTTTTGTGAATAAAATAAGAGTTTTTAGCCAAGACTGAGAGGCCTAAAATAATCTTTGAGCTCTATGATTCACTTGGATTTCATGATGGGATATAGTTAATTTAGTCAATTTAGTTTTATTGCACAGATGTTGTATGTCTAGACTCTCATACTAGAAATCTCTGGAGTTTTTCCTAACTTGCATTCTGGGGCTTGTTCTTGGTGGTTGAAGAAAGAAACACTGTGAACTGGAGTAGATTGTGGCTCTTAAGTCACTTGCCCGTATGCTGTGGGAACAGACATGATATTTAGCACAAGTCCAGTAAGTTCTTGGCAGTTCAGGTGCCCCTAAAACAACCTGGAAAAAAAAGTATATTTGAGGGTAGTGATCAACAAGACTGGCAGAGAGGACTCCTTGTCCCCAGAGGGTGGGGAGATAAAGCAGAAGTATGCAATTTCTGTAGGGGTTAATACAGCATTAAGAATACGAGTATTGCATCACCCTCTGCTATCTCTCAGTCGACATCCGGAACTATGACCGTGGCAGTGGTGCTAGCACTGGTAATGGAGCTGTCATTAGAATGGATTCACCATGGACTGCACAAACTCTCTGGAGATCAGGAGTAGATTTCTGATAGCTGGCCTACGCTGAGTTCTCTGTTACCATGGTTTTCCTTCTAACAGCTGTTTTCAGGATAATTTATGTAAGGTTTCACAAACAGCAGCCATCACATTGGATGGCAGTCCATGCACATCCTTAGACATTTACTTTATATATTGGACAAAGAGCAGTTTTGTACTAGAAAGTTCTTGGTAAATGTTTGACTTGACAACAAATTCCAGTGTAAAACTCAGATTAATTTCATCCATTCTTTCATGTTTGTCTGGTTTTTTTGAATCTTTGTGTTAGCCATCTTATGAAACCCAGCAACTGGCTGATGATTTTAGCTTTTTTTGAAAGAGTTTTAGCTTTTTTAGAACAGTCAAGCAAATAGTGACTGTAGCAAGCCCGGAAGATGATGTTCATGAACAATGTGTTGTCAAACTGTTATGATGATTTACTGAGACTGTTAAAGGAAAATTAATTAACTTGGTGTTAGAAGATGAAATGTGAGAGTCTTCCTTGTGCTTATTGATGATGGCACATATTGTTTGAGTTTTTTAAGAAAGAGCTTTAAAATCTTGTGTTGGTTAAGAGTATTAAGTTCCTGGCATTGTGTGAATGTTTTCAGGCACTCCTTTGTAAGTATTTTGGGGTAATTGAAGTTTAACTAGACTCAGAATGCAATTGGTGGAAACTATCTCACAAATCATGCTTCATAAACGTTATTTTCATATCTTTTCCTTCAGAAAAAAAAAAGAGATGGGTGCAAAAGAGATAGGTGAAATACAAGACGTTCCTTTTAAACATATGGGGGAAAAACTCAAACCTTTAAAAGTGATTGAACACTAGGACAGGTGACTAAGAGGTTGTGGAGTCTTCATCCCCAAAGAGGTGGAACCTGACTGGACACAGCCCGATCAACCTACTCTAGCTGATTCTGCCTTAAGCAGAGTATTTGGACTAGGCAGTCTCCAGAGGTCCCTTCCAACCTCAACTATGCTATGATCCTGTGATTCTATATTTGATAAAATGAGCTCATATCTTTGAAGAAATCTAAGTATTTGATACCTACTCATACTAACTTCTTTCAACCAAATGATTTTTCTATTTATTTTTTATTATTTTATTGGATATACTGCGTTGGTTGACTGTTTCATACTGAACAAAACTAGACAAACTCAGTGTTCTTAATGTTTATGAAGAAAGGAAGAAATGCATTAAAAGCATAAATATGAGGTTTTTGGTTACCGCGTGTATGAATACCATGCTTCACCTGTTATAACTGCGAATTATGTGATAGTAACCCTTGACTTTTGGCAAGGCTGGGATAAGGTACATGTCTGAAAATTTAAAGAGTGGAATTTTGTTTAGATATATTTATCTTGTTTTTGGAAAATACGCTTGGTAAAGGTGCTAGAGGATATAGATGAACTCTAAAGGTCTTGTGATTTACAGGAAGAAAATCCTCTGAAGCAGGGAAATACAAACAAATATTTAATACTGCTTTACAAGAATTTCTCTTATATTTAGATGCCAAGGAGAATGATGAGCAGGAGAATTAAACTACAGTGGACCACCCTGAAGTGGTTTTGAAGCACCTTGCCCCCAAACAACCCTTTGAACAAGCCAAAATTAAAAAGGAAAAGAATTTTTTTGAATCCTTTTGCCCTTTACCTTCCGTAGGCTGTGAGTTCCTTGTGCTATTAAAAGATGCATCAGATAATCTCACATCTGGATATTTTCTGTGGCTCTACTCAAACTCCTTGTAGTTACATGACAGGAACACTGAAATATGCAGGTGCAAAGAGCATATCAGAATGCCTTGGCTTTACCTGGTGATATTTTCTATTGTCTCAAATGGTCATATGCTTGAAATGTAATGTTCTCATCAGGTAGTACTGTAGAATGTCCAAGCTAATCCCCTTCAGAAAGCTACCTTTTGCACTCATCTTTAGCAATGGTTTTAGTAAGTTTAGTAATGCTGTAATTTTAATTAAAGTTCAGTACTTTTATAGTGCCAGACATACTGTGCAATAGGTGCTGTGTAGATAGTTGGCAATTGTAGGATATATAGCAGTCAGGATTAAATAGCGATAAAGGAGTCACTGAACTGCGCTAATAAATCAGATGTGATTACAGTCTGTGTCAATGCATATGCAGAGATTAGAAGATGTGTGCTGATGAACAGACCATAGACTTTCTGTTTATGTTATTTTTCTTTGTGTGAGGTAAGTGAAGAGAAAATGGTAGTATTAAGAATGTGGTCCTAAATTACATGAAATATGTAATGAAGACATTAATAATAGAGGAGGTTGAATTAAACATTCCTTCAGTTTTGTGAGGTATGTCACCTCTTGTTTTTAGCTCTCTTCATCAATGTTTTCCTCTTTCCCATATTTTATAGTAATCTAACTGTTACATGGCTGTCAATAAAATACTTTACTGTTCAAATAATGTAAAATTTAATCTCTTGAGGTGTCATCCTGTCTAATTTCAGAAGAAATATAGAATTCAATTTTCTCTTTATTGTTTGACTTTTTTTGTGCTTACCTTTCTCAAATTTGAATTTTTTTTGCTGTAATCTCAGTTTTGCGATCACTTGTATGAATAAAAACAGCATTGTGTGAAAAGATTTGTAGGTCTGAGTTCTAATTTTTAGCATATACAGTATTGCATAGTTTGCCCATATTAGTATTCTTTCTTGCATCATATAATGTATTTTATTCAAGGAACTCAGAGTTCTATGTCAATCTTTTGACTGAATCGTTTTGTCCCTTTAATAGTAATTTTTTTTCAAATATATTAAACTGAGATACAGTTAAGTAGCTGAACAGAAAACAATTATATAGAAAAGCCAGAATAGAAATTGGATTACATAATTTACCCTTTTATGGATACGGTATCCTTGGTCTTTATTTCCTGCATGATAGAAACTGTATATAGAACTTCTAGCAGGAATTGAAGTTTAGCAGGTTAAACTCCTCTTGTTTAACTTGCAGCAGGTTCAGAATAGCCACAGGTGTTTTTTAAATTTAGGATCAGGTTCACTTTTGTATTAGGATGAGGGATTAAGTAAGATGTATCATTAGTTCCTTGACTGTGTAACTGTTCTTGTCTCAGGATCTGTTGGCACCTTTTCTGCAGTGCTCTAACTTCAGGCAGGCGTGTCTTTATACTGTAGCTGTAAGCAGATGTAAGCACTAGGAGCATGGCAAGGCTTTCACTCCTCTTTGTCACGCTCTTCCCCTTTTTCCATGGGCAGTACAGTACTTGCCCCTCACAGCTGTCCAAAAGCCAAAAGATTCCCTCCTGGTTAAACTCTGAACCGAGTACTGCTCATCTGTTACAAATAGACCTCATTTAGAGAAGGAAAGCTGTCCTTTTATTTCTTATCTCATAATAATTGTTTTTATTAACAAATATCCACCACTTTTTTTCTTCCAGAGTAGCCTTTTAAAGGCTTCAGCATGAACTTTTTTCCTGTGTCATGAGAAGTGTAGATCTTAAGTTTCTCATTATAGAAATAACTAGAATTCTTTGATGAGTCTTGTTATTATTCCTGAATATTTTTAAAAGATTGATTTTTTTTTCCATATGGTTTGTTTCATGAACATATGAGTCTGGTTTGTGGTTTGGAAGATACAGTGATGCAGATTTCTTTTGCATGTCCTAGAGTCAAATATTGTGACTTTACAAAATTCTTTAATTACATACTGCAGAGTAGTAATTTGCATTCTACACATTCACTTGACTTACTTATTTATTCTTAATACTTTATTATTTTGTACTGGTTTCATTTGCAGCCTTTTCCTGTGCCCCTCCCAATATTTCTGGTTTTGTGCATAAGCCTGTAAATGATTTAATTAACTCATTAGGGTGCGTAGTGGGTATATGCATACGTACTTGCACACCCTTACCCCACTCCACATACAGAGATATAAATCAAGCGAGAGAGAGAGAGAGAGACTTAAATCACTGATTCCTTTTCATCTTTTCATTACTGAGCTTTTTTTTGTTTTGTTTTTTTTTTTAAGCAAGATGTGAATTTCTATCCTAGAAACATCTTGAAAGAAAGGTATGTACAGTGGCTTAGCATATTCTGCCCTCCCACCTTGGGCAAGTCAGTTAAAGCTGTATTGAGTGAATGTATGTTAATTCCTGGGCTTTCTCTGCAGTTCAGGGTGAGGATTATGTGGGTTTAGAATAATATTCAGAGCAGCCAGTTTACTGAGCTGGGAACAGCCTAGGGCTAACTTGTAAGAGGGGAAAAAGAACCAAACTCAGAACCCAAACGTCTGTGGACTCACCCTTTCTGGAGTTTGGGGTTTTTTATGTGGGCTCCAGTCAGGTGCCTTTGTCTTCTTAAGGTCTAAAACCTAGAGGAATTTTGTAAAGCTAGGCACTTTTAAAACATTTTTGTTTCAAATAAGTAAGACCTCTTCTAATTACTCAATTTATCTCATGGTTCAAACATTCACTTGGCAATGGGGAAACTAAATTTAGTTCTTTGTAAGCCTGCTGTTTCAAACTAAAAGTGTGGTCTTCTAAGAGAAACCTATCCGTCCTTGATAAGCTGTGGAATAGATTCAGTGCAGTCCTGTCCATGGTTGTCGATGAAACTGTGCTCTGTCATGTGGAGAAAGCCAAGCCAAAGACAGCATGCCTAAAAAGGTGCAAGATGTTGTGACACAGTGCTTAGCACTTCCAGCTCTGAGTAGGGAGACTGAAGTGCCTTAATCCTCTTTCCCAAGAGTGACTTGAGGATAAAATACAAGAGTACTTATGTCATGATCCTCGCCTTGTTATTTTCTCTGTATTCCATTTTATGGCTTTTTACTGTGGTGCCTGACAGCCTATAGCTCCCAGTAGCCAATATTAAACTGGCTCACATAAAGCTACAAATGACTCACTCATGTAAGGAATATTCTTCCAATAATGCATAAAATAAAATATAGACTATGTCAAATGCATCAAGTGCATTTAAATAATTCCTGTATGAAGTGGTGCTTAGTATGTAAGGGGATACATGTGTGAATAGATTCCATAAGGCAAGAACAAGTCGATTGTGTGTCCTGCCAGGCAGACCAGTGAGTTCCACAACAATTCATTCTTAAAATTCCAGAAGGAATGAATTTCTGATGTCTCTGGAAAGGATACAATATCATTGTGTGGCTTAGATCCATTACGTGTCTTTCTTAATTAAAACTCATTTATCTTAAGAATTAAATATTTAACTCTCAAATTGTGCCAGCCAGGCTGGTATACATACATGCAATCACATTGTAAAGGTTATACTACTACACAGCATCATCTTTCCAGATTGTAGTTGTATCCAACCTTGATATTTACATACACTTTTATGTCTGAAACAACAGGTTAAATGTTTATGTATGTTTTTATTATTGTTATTAGCATAAAAAAAGCAGATATGTGGAACTTCCATCTCTTCTAGTTTTCTTTTATTGCATCTTATGCAGTGTAATAGTGCTGGAAACTGTTGCTGCTGTATGTGTTTTCAGAGATGTATATCTTTCTATGAACATATGTTATATTTGTCTTAGTTTGATATATAAACTGTTTTTCGGTCTGGTCCCTGGTACATTTCATTTGAATAATTAGCCCATCTATCCTGGAAATCTTAAAAGTTTAAAATTTTAATAAGCCTAATGGAAAAGCATGTTAACCTAAGCAGTGAGTGTCCTTGGTTAAAGAAGTTACGATTTTTAAACATTTATCATTGACCCTAAGCTCCTATGTTTTATTTCAAAAAACGTGTTCAGTTCTTTTCTCAATGTATTTCAAAAAGAACTCCCTATCTGAATTAACCTAATGAATAAGCAGGTTTCTCCTAACTGCCTGGAAGAAGCACACTTGACTCTGTCACTGCCTAGTGATTCAGTAGCTGTGATTCCACATAACTGAGAGTAGTGTAGTGTCCTCTAAAACCAACAATGTCATCATTAATTCATCAGAAACACAGCTGCGAACTTTGGTTGTTTTTTTTTTACCAAAGCAACTGGGCAAAAACATTCCAATGTGCAGTAAAGAAAGTTCCAAGCAACTGGGGTGCACAGTGCTTTGTGTTTAAGCCATTGACCTTGTAATGTGATCACACAGACTTTTTGTAAATTAATCTTTCAGATCTTATGAGTGACATGTGAACTTTGACTTCATGGGCAAAAGGCAGACTCCAGCTTTAGCAGAGTCACCTGTATCCCAAATGCATTATAAATTTACATAACTTTCTTTTGAAAAACAGGAGCCTTTTGATGCTTTCATGTCTTTTAGAAGGGGAAATATTAGACTTTTTTTCCTTTTTGTGCAATAGTGTACATCATTGAGTAAAAATGGGATTATCATAAGCTTCATTTAAAAATATATGTTAGGTATTCCTATTGCAAGTATACATTTCAAACTGCAAAATATTAACTTTTCTCTGAGTTACATGCAGCTGTATCATTTTACATTTTTGTGATTTGTTTGTTGTTTCTAGGATTGTTTTAATTTCTCTAAAACCAAAATTTCTTAGAATCAATATTTACTCAGCTGTTTTGAATTGCATTTTACATACGAGCACATTCTGCAGAAAATGGTTGAAAAATTCAAACACTACTCTCCTATCATCAAGACATTATTTTTTAAACCATGAGTCTTTTTACTATAAAGCCTTCTACATGAGTGTAATTATTTTTTGTCCCTGGCGCGGGAAAGCTGGTATGCTTATGCTTAATATATGCTGTTTGGGCTATATGATTTCATGTACATCTGTCACTTGGCTTGTGGCGTGCTCCTTGGTGATGAGGAAGAAGTACAGGAACATGCCCAGTGTGATTGTATGACCTGTTGAATGCCATTGTTGTTTCTAGTTACAAACATGCAGCCATCTCTTATCTACCAGGCATGGATTTACCAGGAAATAAGTAAGTGGAGAGAATGAAAAGTGTACTACAGCAATGTGTTGTGTACCTTTTGGTCTATAGCTTCCATAGTCAGATCAACTTACTGTCTCTCTAAACTGAGTAAAGGCTTTCTTGCTTTTTAGTTGTATGCAGATACCTGTGCTTCTGATTACATGAAACAGGATAATAACAATAAGGAACTGCCACACTTTGAATGCATGTACTTTTTTAGTTGTCCTTGCTACAGGACATGAGGAGAACAACTGAAGGTGCTGAAAGTGGTTTTTATTGCTAAAGCCTAGGGAATTGAAAACTATTGTAAAGTTAGTGGCAGAAAGTAGCTGAGGTTTTCCCTCATTGCCTCAGAAAAAAATAGAGAGGTTTGCTCTCTTACCTGTTCTTAAAATGTTTATGCTGTTTCTAGTTTGGCAAAGATATAAAATACATGGGTTTTGGTTATAATAATATATGAAATTTATCATGCCAGCAGGAATGTAGTTGTTAGTACTATTGCACATTTACTTTGTTAGACAAGCCTGAGGAAAAAGTGTTTTTTAATAAACAATCAAAACTGAAGTTTACTTTAACAACTAGACTTTCTGAGCAGTGCCTTTTGTAGTTAGAAAAAGAAAGGAATAATGTTATAATTTTGCTTTTTTGTGTGTCTTTGTAAAAACAGCTGCCAACATCAAGTGGTAACAATAGATTAGCACTCATATTATCTTAGTCTCAGCTTTTTTACTGTTATTGTTACGTGGTAAATGAGAATTTTGTGGTAATATATATTTGAATATTTCAAGCTTTAACTCCTGTTCTTGTACTTACTGAAAGGTTTTTTGCCCTGCACTCTATCCAAAATCAAGAACGGGTGCAGGAAGGCTTGAAACTCCAAATAAAATGTTTTGCCTAGGGCAATACTGTTCATCACATTCTTCCTAAAGGCTTTTGGGTTTTCCTTTTGAATGGAAATATAAGAGCCAGATGCAGTTACCTCATTTCAAAATACCCTTCCATTCCTCAGTAAAGAAGAAGCTTAATATTATTCTCTTTCTTTTTAAAAAATGTTGTTTCAGGGCTCCATAAAATACATGCCCACATTGACAAACACAGGTACAACCTGACATTCCCTGTAGAAGCTTTGCACTTGCCTTGTGGCAACAGGCCCCACCAAATAGAACTGATAAAGAATTTTCTTTCTCTGGCTTCTCACAAGCAGAGGCAGAGATGTGGCACTAGATGTGGCACATCCATACCCTTACTCATTTATCTATACTTATGTACAGGGATCTTTCCCTTAAAGACAGTGACAGTTTCTTAGATTTTAGATCGGGTCTTCCTTTATGAGTGTAATTATCCATGCTATGAATTGAAAAGATCAGAAACATTTCAGAAGCAGTAAATGGGAAGTTGATTTTTTTTTAAGAGGCTTAATAGTCCTGAGACTATGAGGTAGGATTCCATATTTGCAATTCACACAACTGAAAATATTGACAACCTCTCTTTCTTATTCCCATAACTTGTGTAATTTTTGGTACTGTTAATGCTCTAGATTTTAGCAGTGCCATAATTGCACTAGAATTTTTGCTCCTATTAAAACCTAAGCCTTTCTTTAAAACGGTAACAATTAAAAGATTAAAACAAGAAAAAATTATAGTTTCAACTGTACTAGACCTGATATATTTGGAGAGGTATGCTGTCTCTCAGTGTTTGAATTCTTGCATTTGCCAATACATGGCCATACTGTGCATGCTGTTATATTGAGCTTGTGGGAGCAAGACAATGAAACGCTAAACCTGTGTGATACATTATGGGTCTTGTTATTTAAAGCTGCATGTCTTTTCAATTCCGTATTTCAATATATTTCTTCACAATAAGTTTCTGAAAAGTAGTATGTTTTATAGCTTTTTCTGTGACTTGCTGAATTTCTTTTGTAATACAGATTTCTACTTCTTCCCATTTATTCTCTTTTGGCTGAGTATCCTTTTAATTGTGTTGTCAGAAAGGCTTCAATTTTAAAAAAGTAATTAGTAAGCAAAATTCTAAGTGTTCTGTCTTTAAATTTTAGCTGGGTTGAATTACAATCCACAGTGCTGGTGTCTCTGCTGCCTGTGAGGACCTTGGGGAACTACAGTTGACATTAGCACTTGGCTGAGGCTCTTGATTTAGGTGGTCTGAATGTGAAACAAAGAGAAGATGTAAAAACTCTGTTAGAAAACCACATTCATCAAAGAGACTTTGCTGTACCTTACCTTGGATAACTGAGATTGTGCCTTACCTGTATTACTTCCCTGGAGAACCCTGTGGGTTTCTGCATCTTCTTATTCTGCATATAGCAGACCGTCCTTCGTGTAATACTTCTGCTATTGGAAGAGAATATTTATGCCTTCAAAATATGTCCTGCAGTTCAGGTTTACCATATACGTTAATATGTTATTTAGAAAAAGCCCGTATTTAGAGGTGCCTGTTGCTATTGATACACAAGGCCAATTAAGAGTCACTTTAAAAGATATCTCTAAAGAATATCAGAAAATTGAGTCTGAAGCTTCTGTCTGTAGTTGCTTTAGATGACTCTTTATGGCATGCTGCTCCTTGGGCTAGTCCTTTCCATATTTAGTAAGACTAAAGTACACTTAATTGCATAGGTCACCTAGATCATGTGTTTGTGACTTCTCTGTTTTCATAGAATTACAGAAATGTAGAAGGATTTGGGTTGGAAGGGATTTGAATGTCATCCAGTTCCAACTGCCCTGCCGTGGCTAGGGGCGCCTTCCACTAGACCAGGTTGCTCAAAGCCACATCTAACCTGGCCTTGAACACTTCTTTCTTGAACATTTTCTGTTCCTCCAGTAGATTATAGACCTGTAAGCATTCTTCAAATCTCTAGATACTTTGTTGCAGTTTTAAAATTGCTGTATGAGAGGGTGATGCCATTATGCTATACTAGCTACTTCTTGGAAAAAAATATTAAGCCAATATAACCGAAAAAAAAAAAGAAAAAGAAAAAAAAAAGAAAAAAAGAAAAAAAAGTGGGGTTTTGTAACAGAAAACAGCTGCAACCACATCAAGGCATTTTTGTCTACCCTACTGGCTTTGCTGAAAATTAAAGCCACAACTTAATATTCAAGGAAGAGATTTCTATGGAATGAAATCTGTTAAATGCTTAATAACAAACAGTTAAAAACACAAAATGGGATGTTTAGGAAACTGGTTTTGCATGCTAAATAGCCTAGATTGCAGAAGTTCTGCTTCTTCAGTAGAGGCTAGAAAATGAGTCGTATTCTGAAGAATGGATTGTAAATACCAGTTCAGGAATTTGTGTCTTATATTTTCTCACACCGTCAGTGTATTTAGTTAAAGCCAGCTTGCTTCTATCATAAGAACTCTTGAAACTGTATGAAATCAAGTGCTCTAAAAACAGGGAGCTATCCATTTGTAGAGAAAGATGTTAGAATTGAGAGAAAATTTTTACAGTGGCTCATATATGGAAAAATACTTAGGTTTTTTCTATCTACAAACACCGTAGATTAGAAGAGCTAAATTTTGAACTAATCTGAAGTTAGAAGAGCTTGCAAAACATCTGTTGACAGCCTTGGAGTAGATGGATTTTCAAATTCAAAGTGATTTAAATTAGAGACTTTTCTCATAGTTTAGTATTTAAATGAAAGGGGATTTACATCATGATTTATGCAGCTTTTAAAGTTCATAAACTTCAAAATTACATTCTCTAAGGAACACTGAACGCTTACTGTTTAGTGACTAGTAGGATATCCAGTTATATAGGCTCTTTACATCAAGTCAGTACCTCTTTGCCCTAGCCAGGAAAATATACTCTATGCACATTTAATTACATGATTTAATATGTATTTATTTAGAATTGTAGTTCTTATCTTTTGTTCAGTTAAAGATACTGAATAAAATTGATTCCTTTGTTAATTCCTGCTTACTTGAAATTTGTGTCCTGCTGCTAATGATGGAAGCTGGAGTAAAATTGAGTAACAGGACAATGTTGAAACTTAACGAGAGAAAATTTTTATTAAACAGTATATACAAAAGTCAAATATGCTGTACAATTATAACCGGTGTTTGGACCTTAGGGGAAATGGTAGAATATAACATGATGCATAAGTCTTATGTTATATTAGCTCCTAAAATTACAGAAAAAGCCATCATGCTAATAACAATAAATATTTTAATGAGTTATATTTGATAGTTTAACGGTTTAGGTTGAATACAATACTGCTGAGGGCCTAAAGGTTACAAATACCATATTTGGTTCAGTTAATGAAAATGGAGCTTCAAAGTCATAATCTTCTTCTGATGTATATGTACTCAATTGAGAAAAGTGATGATGCAGAGTAATTTTCAGTTACTTGAAAAATACTTACTTTTTATTACAATACATGCCTGATAGAAATGTTAGAAACTTTCAGCCTGTGTAACATTTTCAAATTCTGTTTCCTAAAGTTACCTTCTTAAAACTTGGTGAGGACATACAAATTTAGATTTTAGTGTGCATGGGTGAGAACTTGGTAATATGTAAGCACCTAGAAAATGTTATACAACCTGTAGATCAAAAGCTACCATGAAGCGAAGTTAAAATTGAAAGTAAAGGTAAAAAGTACAACTTGTAGCAGAAATTCAGAAATAAAGCTTTTCGGGTCTTTAAAAATTGTGGAATTATTTCCATAGGCTTCCAAGAAATAATTCCCAGAGCCATCCCACTTACAAACCTCTTCATTATATCCTAGTGTAGTACCATGTAAACGCCGCAGCTGCGAGCAATGTAGCTTAGTGTCTGTGGTGTCAAATGAAAAGTAAATAATTGCAAAACATCTTTTGGCTTCCTTTTCCCCCCCCCTACTTCTCTTACCTCTGGCAACCAGCTGCTTTCTCTTTCTAAAGTTTACGGTGTGGCATAGCTGATGAAACACAGTTTTCCTTTATTTGCACATTCAAACCCCAAGCAATTGACTTGATATTTTTGAGAAAGATAAAATTTTAAAAAGTGTTATTCTGCTTTGTAATGACTAAAATAGGCATGTTTATGACAAATTCTTGGAGGCAAAACTAATTTAATTGTTTTTACCTGTATAACCTATAGGCTGCCTTTAAAAAACTGCTGCAATTATCATGTCTCATCTCCAGTTTTCACCTACTTTGCTACTCTAAATAAGATCAAAATTATATAAACTCATGTCTCCTTTTGATTTCTGTTAAAATTTCTCTTTGTCAGAGAAAGAGGGGGAAAGAAATTTGGGGTTTTTACTTTCAATTTCTTAATGAAGTTCATTTTTGTCTTCTAAAATTCTTAAATTTATTTTTGAATAATAATTAAGAATTAAATTTATTAATTCTTAAATTATTAGTGGAGATTTTATATTATTTCATGAGGTTCATAATCACTTTGATGTTGAGGTTCTGATGGCTCATAATGTTACAAGCTGAATTTTCTTTTCAGACAGTGATGTTACCAGATGCCCACTAATCTCATCCTCTTTTTGTCTGGTGCTTCTGTTTTCTTGCCAAGATACTTCTGTCCTTTCTGCTTTTTGGCTCTTAGCAGCAGCTACCAAAAGTTGACTAGTAGACCTTTTCATTCTGCTCTTACACAAACAGAAACAGTGGAAAAAATAAGAGAAAGGAAAATTTAAGTAACAGAAGGAAAGACAGCAGAAGGAGGGAGAAGCAGAAGCAGGAGATTTTCTCCTATGGCTTAGGAGTCCTGTTCATTCTTGAAGATTTATGCCTTTCCTGAAACACGACAGAAATCCCCAAGCCCACTAGACATAAGTACAGAACCACCAGATGGTGAATCATGATTGTTGCACAAGCAGCTCTTAATTTCTGAATCCATTATTCAGCTTTCAGTCTCAAGTTTTAGCACTGTCAAATCCATACATATTACTGGCCTCTCCAAAAACATGCTTATTGAGTTGTGAGCATGTTTCTGGTCTACTCCCTTTAATATTCTCTGTCATGACATTCTGAACTGACCCTTCTGAAACAGCCTTGCAGAGGAAAGATTGACTTTTTTCTTTTACATTCATTAAGCTTTTTCTCTTAACATAGTGTTTATAAAACAAACAAGCAACCACCAGAAGCAGTAAAATGACGTGTTGAACACTTAATTTCTTTGTGAAAGTGGATGTGTGGGTCTCTGTACTGGGTTTGGCTGGGATGTTAATGTTTTTCATAGCAGCCTATAGGGTGCTGTGTTTTGGATTTGTGACCAAACAGTGCTGATAACTCACCTATGTTTTAGCTATTGCTGAATAGCATTTGCACAGCATCAGGGCCTTCTCTGGTTCTCACTCTGCCCTCCCTGTAAATAGACTGGGGATGTACAGTAGGCTGGGATATGAGACAGATGACCCAAACTAACCAAAGAGCTATTCCATGCCAATGAATATAACCTTGTGCATAGTAATAAAAAGGGAAAAGAGAGGATTCTACAAAGTTAACCATTTTTTGCTCAGAACTGGCTAGGTGTTTGTCTACCCATGGGAGATGGTGAGTGATTGCCTTTGCATTGCTTGTTTTGTTATCTTTCTCTTATTAAACAACTTTTATCTCGATCCACAAGTTTTATTGCTTTTGCTCTTCCTTTCCTTTACTTCGTTTCCTTTTCCTAACTTAAAAAGGAAAGTTTTTGCTCTTCCTTTCCTCTTACCCTTTCCCACTGGGGTGAGGGGATGGGGAGTAGGCAAGCAGCTGTGTGTTGCTTAGCTGCCTGCTGGCGTTAATCCACAATGGACATATTACATTAATTTAAATCAGTTTACAAGTTACGGACACCAAACTGGCTTCTGTGGTGCAATAGAACTTTGGGCTTTCAACATTTCTGGATATTGTAAAAAACTCTTCCACAATGACATGATGTGTGTGGTTTGTATGCAGCATATTAATAATATTCCACAGTTGCACTAGCCAGTACTGTTCATAGACAAATGCATGATGGTTGGGTGTGATGCAGAAAGGTGAGAACTTGGAGTTGATGGTGCACATTGCGTCGAGTAATGTGGAGATAGAAGGCAAGGATTGCGTTTTCAAAACAGAAGAGAGCTGTTTGAGAAACTGTCAATAAGTTATTAAATAACTAAAACTTACAAAACTTCCCTGTGCTGATCTGTCAAAAATCTGAACTTTGTCTCAATAGATCAGTATTCTTAAAATGGAGTAGTTTATCAGGAAGAAAGCAGTTACCTTAGAATTGACTGTTGCAGTCTCGCACACCAGTAAAAACATCAGCAAATTAGAGCATCAAAGTAAATTATTTCAAGCAAATAAAGTATTATGAGAACTAATGATTGCAGCACTTTCAGACTAGGGAAAAAAATTTCTGTGTTTATAGATGTGCCAGCTACATGAGTCCTTAAATATCCTGACTTTGTAGTGCTTGCTTATTTACTGTGTGTCATTTTATGATTATTTACTATAATTAGAAATAATCCTGACATGTTAGCTTTCCCTCCGTAGTAAAATCTGATAAGGGCTTTCAGTGTTAGTCTGTTTTTGTTACTGTGTAGATGTAGAAAGAAAGCCTAAAGATTTGAACTTGAAAACTTGTAGTCACAGCAGGGCTGTCCACAGCTAACTACAAGTTTGCATTCCTACCACATGCAGTAAGGTTTTCTCTATAGACTCCTGTCAAAGAGGAATTCAGCAAGGAACAAGAAATCTTCAGTCAGAGGAGGGCCACAACTGTGTGAAAAGCTAACCACACATAAACAGTAAAGGTCATTAGCAGGCTCCTAAACTCCTGGCTAGGAATTAGTTTTTTGGATCATTAACGGTAAAAAAGCCTAGGAAATGAATAGGACTCAGTGTCCTATTAAAAATTAGCCAGAACAATTAAAAGGTTTTCTAGTTTTTAATGGGAACCAGACCTGATACCTCATTTTCCCTTGTCTAGTGGGCTGTTTCTGCATTTTAAATGACATTAATTTTATGTCCTTGTGTTTTTTAAAGAAATATCTTGAAGTATTTATTCTGTATAGGAGTTGTAAATTATTTACAATGAGGGCAGTTAAAGCTTGGGAGATATAGAATCCAGTGTCTCCCTAAGACTGTGTTACTGATTCCAAGTGTCATGACTCCGAACTATTACAGTTAGTTGTGACTGGATTGCTTCTGGTATGTGCAAATATATACTCTGCAGACTCCTAATACAGTTGTATTATGCAATTCCATGAGTTCAAATGCTCATTTGGTTGCAAATGCACAGCTTTTTTTGCTGTGAGATGTCTTTCCCTACGGTGTTTCCCTAAACTCTGTTTCCTGATTTTAACAGCAGCATTTCTGCTTTCATTTCAATGTAAATTCCTGGCTGCTGAGTGGATGACTGATGGCTATGTATCTTCTCCACTGTGTATTTTTCCTGAAGCCTATAGTCATCTCTTGAGTTTGGCAAAAGAAAATAACAGTGTGCCTTTAGTATTCTAAAATGTAGTTTTTGGAGAGGTTTATTAAATACTTTCCTCATCTTCACATGCATGTCTTACAAGAAATCCAAAGGGAGAAAGAGAGAAAGAGAAAGACCGAAAGAAAAAAGAAGAAACAAAGCAATGTTTTACACTGTCTGCTTTGGCTGCAGGCCTGCCGCTCTGGAGAAAAACAAGCCCACTAGTTCCCAAACTTTTTAACTCTGTAGTTGTTATACTCATTTCCTTCCCCATATGTCTTAGGCCCTAAATCTTCCCACTTACCTCTCTGGTAATAATCAAGGTAACCTATGAATACAAGCCATATGATTCTCCTGAAAGAAAAAAACCAAGAAAATAAAATTTTGGATAAAGGAAAATGGATTGTAGATAAATGGGGTGGGGATGAGGGAAATAAAAGGACCAAAGAATGGCAGGACAAGATGATCTTCCTCACAGTGTTAATCTTGTACTGATCATTCATTTGCTCCATATACATAACTCCTTTCTGCAGTGAGTGAATTGCTCTGTCATTAACATAAAATTAGCTCCAAATGATCTTGGCCAAGAGCTTTGAAATATATTAGTATAGAACCACACACTCAAAACCGTGTGGGAATCCATGTGGATTTCCAGATGTGAGAATCTTCTGTGCTACAAATATAGTTCTGTTTAGCATATGTAGCATAATCTGCTCTGTGGATATACTCTTGGTGCAGCTGTGCTTCCAGTAGCGGTCTCTTATGTTAGGCTCTTCCTGTGTGAATGCATCGTGTTTGTTACAGTGGGTCCATTCTGATAATCACTACTTGGAAACAAATGTTGTCCTGCAAGTTAAATTACATTTTCAAGAAATGGAAGGACTTCAGCATGGGCTAGTAGATTAGATTAAAAGTGAAAATTTGAAAAATTTAATGTTTCATGTTTGGTTTGTCATAGTGTTTTGCTACTAATTGTTTTTCCCTGTCTGAGTTATTTTTCATCAGTGAGTACTTTCTGCACTAGGATTAAAATTTAGAAGCCTAGGTAAAGTTTGAAGATGTCATAATATTTTGCATATTATCTATGTAAGTGCTTAAGCTTGTGGTTTGATTTCAGTTATATTAACGAAAACACATTGATTGATAACAAGATTAGTTGAATCTCAATATAATTACCTGATTCTGTATTCATCTGAATAAAGTTCTCTATCCATAATGATAGTCTGTCGATGCTCTTTTTCTTCCCCTCCTCCTTTTTTTTTGCATGTTTAAAAGCCCTTAACATCTTGATTTCTTTAATGCAGTTGCCTTCTGTTTTATGTGTAAGAAGGAAACTTGGAGTATCCTTGGGAAGGAAATTGATATCTGCAGGAAAAGACTACTGGGTTAAGTAACTCTATAGAGCTGAGTTTATGCACATCAGTTAGTGCCTGAACTGTACAGTATTCAGTCTGTAGCAGTGATTATTAGCTATTATTAATGTTTGAATATGTAAGTACAGAATGGTGACTGAAGGTAACCTAAAATGTCATTCTTGTTCACTTTGTAGTGTCATCTTGTAATTTTTAATAGCCACAAGTTTTTCAAAGAAATACTCTTTCCTTCCTGACTGAAAACTGTCCCCATGGATGAATATGAATAATCAGTTTTCAGGTGTAATCCATACACCCTGTGGTACTTTGGCTGTAGCCAAGTCATGTCATATATATCAAACAGGATAATATGACTCCGATAGTTGGATCGGAGATCCTCGGGGAAAAAAATATCAGCTAAACATCTGATATTGATCTCTCCTGTGAAATGACAGTAGCTCCATCCTCTAGCACAATGTAAAGTAAATTATCTGTAGATGTCATTACACAATGAATAAAATTTTTGTTTTACATAAATCACTGTAGCCTAAGAGTTCATTAGTGTGTCAGCTAATCCTTTATGTCTTGGAGGTTGGGTAAAACTGAGATTTTGATTGTAGAAAGCATTTGTTCCTATTAAATGTTGCATAGTGTTTCCAACATTTTTAATATATATTATGATATCTTCTATATCTCCTATTTCATGGGCAAATGTATTATACATATCTAAAAATAGTCTTGTGCTTATCATTATAATCTTTAAATTGTCAGGGAATATTGTGCTTCTCTGTTTTAGGAGCATTAAAGTTTGTAAAAGCTGGAAGTAACTCTCTATTGCTAACCTCTTTAAGCAAAATATCCTTTGCTATTCTTCACCATAACCAGCTAATATGTCGTCATCTTTAATAACAAATTTTAAGAAATTTCCAGTAAAGGAGACCTGTGTGATAAAAATCATGGGAGTGTGTTACTCTCTGAGTTGGAAATTAACTGAAAAGATACATCTTTGAACTATGCAAGCAGTGACAGCTTGAAGGAAGCACTAAAACTGTCCTACAAAAGATGGAGCTTTCTTCTGTCACATGCCGTGGGTCATGCTTGCCATCGTAGGTAACTGATGTGCTTTGTGTCACATGGTTGAGAAATGCCACATAGGCATATCTGCCGTTGAGAGGCTGGGAATATTTCAGTCAGTATGTGACAATCTTGATGGGCTGATGCTGTCCAAAACCATTTCTGACCCCAGCTGCATTGCCCCAAAAGTCTTTTAGCAACGTGCTATTTTGCTTTCAGTAACTAAAATCTTAAAGAGTGTGTGTTTGTGTGTGTGTGTATGTGTGTGTTTGTATGTATTTACAACAAACCAAGATATATGAAAAAGTTCATGCTCTTGTAATTAAAAAAACAGTCAGATCTCATGGAAGACTATGCAAAATCAAAGGCCTCTCGGTGCCTTGTGGGCATCAGACTTCTTTCCTAACTTTCATCACAGAATCTATCTAGAACCTAGTGAGGATGCTGCATAAAATTTGTAATTATGGAAATGTATATTTAAATTCAGTTTGAATTGAAAAACATTGATATTTGTTTAAGGATTCTGCCAGTGTATCTCTCATGCTGTTTTATAGCGCTGCTTTTCATTAATTATATTTTGACAGAAATTCTCGCCTTTTTTTTTCAGACTGAAGAACAAACGACCCTCTCTGAAGAGCAGCTTAAGACCCTTCTGGAAGAATGTATGCAGCCTCAGAGAACAATAAGTAACGTTACCATGCCACAGTCTCAGGAATCTCTTTCTTTTGGATTAAGTCCCCCTTGTTACACAAGTCAAGACTCCACTCTTCACTCCACATCTAGTCTTTCCAAAATGTTAGTTGAAGACCATATTGTAGGGATGTTAATGGCTCAGGAAAAGGCTGAACTCGAAGACAAAAGCTTATGCGTTAATGCAGAGAGCAAAATCCCTGGCTACTATATCAGCAAAGCATTGGCTGGTAGTCACTTATCAAAGGATTCACTGGCCCAAACAGAGGAACCTGATGACCTAGAAGTTTTACAGAAGATGGGAGATAAGAGTATTACTGAAGGTTACTTTATGTCAAGAGCACTCAACACAAAAAGATTGAAGAAACCTTCTTTCTTGGGTGAACCATTATATTGCATCAGCATGAACAATGAGCCATCCACAGAGGCTGACATTCTCGGCATACCACTGCAAACCAAAGGAGGTGAGACTCTTAACAACCCTTTAGAATAGGCTTTTGATTATAATGAAAAAACCTAAGCAGGTTCTCACCAAAGGTATGCACCAATACACACTGGTTATTATGGTGGGGCGAGAATGTTGTTTTAGAAAACATAAAACTGTGCCAAAAATAATACACACAAAATAACAGAATGTTTATTAAAATTCTTACTCTGAAATAATTGACTAGGAGTTTTATGAAATATATCACTGATGTTGATTAATTCTGTCAACTGGAAAACAGAGTTGAAAACACATATGGATTATCTTTTTGGTGTTAGAAAGTCATGTTCACTGTTCTGCGGAGAGCAAATATTCTCCCAGTAGCTGGTACAAAAATTCACATGAAAATCCAAGTGTTTCATGAAAGTTTTTAATAAGGTAAACTTGGTAGTATAGAAACAAACATGACCTAGCTATATTAAAGATAATAAACTGCTTTTAGGGACTTCAAATTTACCTGCATAAGATACCAAAATTAATAATACTGAACAATTTCTATAAATTACTTTTAGTTTGGTAAAAGAAAGAATAGACTTGAATCAGCAAAAAATTAAATGTTCTCTCTGTCTGGTATTATAAAAAGATTGTGGAAATGTCTCTTGTTTTTATTTTCTTTACTTATATGTAATTACATAGTGATACTGTAATCTAAATCTATATTTAGATTTTTAGCCTAAGACTAGGTCTGTTCCTGGAAAGCCAGCTGTTCAAATAAGCCAGATTTTAGGCAGGTAAACCTTTCATTTTTTTCATAAAAGTTGTGACAGTATGAAGTTTGCGATTACAGTGCTACAATCTAATCTTACTAGAAATCAATACATTTTGCTAGATTTGTCAAGATTGTTTGTCAAGATTGATCTTTCTTATACTGGTAATCTGTTCTGGATTTAGAGAAACTCTTTTTTTCACATACATCACTAATTTAGAAGAACATTCTAATATCCCTCTGCTATGTTATAATTTTGTAATTATGATCACAACCCTTTCTTTGATTGTTTGTACTTAATCTTTCTACAGTGAAGAGAATATTAATATTTTTTCAAAGCAATTCCACGTGTCAGAAAGCAGAAAGTCATGTTACTGCTGTTTTTACACTGCCAGACAAAGTTGATATCCATACTTACCTGCACTGTTTGCCTCTTATGAGATTTAGGTCATAGCTTCTACATGAAGAAAATAGAAATAGTACCTGTAGAAAAAGTTGGGTGGTTTTGTTCCTTTTTTTTTTTCCAGTAGGCTACTTATCAGCTACCTTTGCAAGCTGGCTTTGCTCTTTATGTAGATGCAGGCATCAGAAGAGCAGAGCAAGGGAAGAGAGTGGTCTGCCCAGAGAAGAGCAGGGTGGCAGTGGTGGTCATAGGGAACACCATGGAGAACCACCTCTGCCAGGGGCAACCTGATCTCATGCAGGAGTAACATGATTGCATATTACACCTCCAGGCTTCTTTGGCAACCAATAGCGAGAAAAACTCAGTAACTTGCTGCCTTCGCTTGAGTTAAAGTTCTCCTTTAGTCCGAACAGATGTAGCACGGTCAGAGCCAAGTGTGACTCAGCCCCAACTACCACTCCCCATTATGAGTGTGTTTCAAGATGGAATGTGTTAAATGAAGGAAAACACCATGCACTGTGACCACTGGGTAGTGAAGTGAGCAGGTAACTGTAGATACAGTCACTGTGAGGTAGTTTTATTGCACAAAAGAGGAAGGACATTTTCACTATTAAGTAAATTTCCATATGGGACATCTCATTGTAAAAGTCTATGAGGTAAATCTGTTAACATTTATCATGTAATAATTTAAATATCTTTGAGTCAAAATCATGTGTGTCAGAGTAATGTAATGGGGTAATTCGATTATCTGTTTTCAGTAGTGACTGAGTAATGGTTAATCATGTAGAACTCAAATCTGTATGGTTAATAAGCATCTTGGTTTTATGATCCTTTTGCTTACGAATTCTTTTTTTTGAGGGGGGAAGTATTCTGAATTTTCAGTCCCTGATATTTTTTTTTCATTTTTTACTAAAAAGCTAATTAATTTGTTTCCCACAAAGGTGGCTTAGTTCTGTCTGAAGCAATTAGTCATGGACACAGGCCAAAGGGTGTGTTATTTATCAAATTTGTAAACTTGCTTAACGTATTCTGTAGATAGTTTGCTTGTGAGTTCAGACATGATTAAATGTGCTAATTGTATTGAGAAATGGAGATCCCAGTGCAATCCAGTTTAAGGCAAATACATCTGCAGATAAAGGTATGAGAAGTGTCAGGTGTTCCCATTTTTAAGAGATATTTACATAGTTGAGTTTTGTTATGGTCTTAATTCTAAAGGACATTTAAACATGTATGCATAATCTTCTGTAAGTAGTTTGATTTTCTTGCCCACTTAGATATGGTTTAAATTTTGTGTAGTGCTGGTTAAGCAAATAAAATTGTGTGAAACTGGTTTAGCACAATTTCAGTTTTGCATTCCTTATGGTACTGTAGTCTGTGATATAGATTTACTGTAATACATTAAATTCTGGATATTCTAAGAAAAGCGTAATTATTAGTATAATGCATATATGTATATATTTTTATGAAGGAAACTCTCATGTACCTTCAAAGATAAGTAATGCCTGTTTCTTGAAAGAAGCACTAATCTATATCCAGCTCATATGTATGTAAACATAGATAATGTTTACTGAGGTTAACAGAGTCCAAACTTACCCACATGCAGATATGAAAAGGCTGTTATTTCTCATAATTGTGTGAGCCAGTAAAGAATTATTTCCAGCTCTATTTTGGGGGGCTGTATTAAGTTTTAAGTAGAAGTTGTATCACAAACTGCTGCTACGTTCTCCTCTTGCAAATAATGTTGTGCTTACAGCAGTTCAGCACCTTTTTCTTTTCTTTTTTTCAGATGATATGAACATTGAAATTTGAGGGGAGAGCGACTATATGCTTCTCTGCACAACTGTTTTTCTGAAAGTGTAGCTAAACCTCTATCAGTGATATTACACTGATACAGTATCATATCAAGCAACCTGAAGGGAATAAATTGTCATAATTGAAAATGTTCCATGAGTTGATTTTTTCTTTAGAGATAATTATTATTGTCATTATCATATATTGTTGAAGTTTGATTTCAAAATAAAGTCTTGCATTTCGTTAAATTTCCTGGGGGTGTTCTGCCTAATAAAGAAATGTATGCAGATATTGTGTAGCTGTGTGTCTGATAAGACCTGCATGTCTTTGTGAAAAAAAAACCCAACCAAAAAACCAACCAAACTTGAAAAGTTTAGTATTTACTGATGGGACTTTATTAGAGAGGGTGTGAAATATATATAGTAATTTTCTTCCCACACACACAGAGTCTAGTTTTTTCATAAAGTTAGCTAAAACGTGTCTTCTCTTATCTCACTGCAGTTTGCTGGAGCTTGCAGCCTCTCTGACTCAGAGTCCTGACGCAGTGAAGCATCCAAATACTCAGATTTTTGCCCTGGGGCTGTCTGTTGGCTGGACCCCTGGTTTGGTTGAAGGCTCGACTTGCACAAGTCCTCTGCTGGATCAGAACATCAGCACTAGTCTGCTCGGGTCTGCCTGATTCTTGTCTGGGAAAAGGGTAACCACACAGCAAACATTCATATCTTCTAGTTAAGAAATGTGATTAAATGAGGAAGAATTGCAGCACCTGGTGAAGGCTTGGTGGGAGTAAAAGTGGAGGCATTCCGAAGTTTGCCCTAGCAGCAGCTACTGGATTGTGAAACCTTATAGTGATGGGGGTAAAGGGGATGCAGCTGGTTTGGGTTTGCGTAACAATTCATTACAGGTTTTTGATTGTCTAGTCTTTAACTAGTATTTTTTCCTGACTTTCACCTTATTTACTCAGCTGATGGTCAGTTTTCCATTTCATGTGCTGCAATGTCAGAATAAGAAGACATTATTGAAAAAATATGGGGTTTTTTTTATGTTTTTTAAAGATACTCTAGCAAAGGAGATTTAACAGATTTATCCCATTGACAAGCTCTCATGTGACTTGACCAAAAAGGACAAATTATTTCTTAGATCCTATACCTATAGTCATTTAACATTCACCAAGAAAAGATGTATGGATAGAGTATTAACTATACATGGGCTGTTATTGCATAGGGTTTACTTGATCTAATATGAATGCTTAAATTAATGCACATATTGGCCCAGATTTTAATCTAATTTACAGAGTTGCCTGTAGAAGTGGATGCACACTCCTGGGGAAGTTGTAATTGTGTGGCTATAAAAGACATCAGAATCTAATCTACTTGCTTTTAGTTAAAAACCTGAATGGGACATTATATTTGAAATGAGCTATTGCTATTTCTTTTTTTACTTTCTGATATTTTCACTTGTTCTTCAATAGCAATAACAAACCTTTCAGTAGTGGATGTTCTGCATAGGATTGCTGTAAGCACATTTCATGGAACTTTTCAAATCTTACCTAGATGTATTTCATATCTTAAAAATATTAATCATGTGTCATAATTTTGTTAGCATAAATATGATTAAAGCAATACCGACAAGTGTTTTCAAGAGTATTTTCTGCGCCTGTATGATATTCATTCAGGACTGCTGGCTGTTAAGTTTGCCACAGTCCAGTTATTTTCACTTGGAGCTTGTGTTTCATGGAGATCTTCTCAAAAACAGTGTTTCAAGTGCTTGGGCAGTTTTTGAAGTAATCTAAATTGTGTTTAAGGATTATATGTGTAATATCTAGAGAACATTAAGAAAAATACTAAATAGTTCTTAATTTTCCTGGTTTATTTTCTTATCTTGAATCTCTTGCTGCTATAAAAAAGCTTTTCCTAGCACCCTCAAGGAAGGGCTGCTGTTGCTAACAAAGAGTTACAACATTCCTGAAGCCATCCAACTTTTTATTCACATCTGGCATTTCAGGGAGAAGCAGGTAAGTTTGAATGGCTATTGACTTGAAGTGTATACTCCAACAGGAGGTCTGTAACTTAACTTCTAGCTTTGGGAAGTGCTGAGCACCCTGCACCAGTTGTGGTCACTGCAAACCACAGGGACGAAGCACTCATGCCTTGCTATTCCAGAGGGGTGTTGGGTCAGTACCCAAAGCTCAGAGACTGTAAAAAATTAGTGGCCTAATATTTATCTGTGCTTGGTTTCTACTGTATTAAACAACAGGTTGTTTGGGAATATTTTATTTCTTGCTCGATGTTACAGGTGAGATATCGATTCAAGCCCTCCTTTCTTTTTGTATTTTCAGTTTATAGTAAAACTGTAGGAAATAAAATTATTTGGAAAAATATGGTATTGGTAAGAGGTGGACAATAATAGAGATATTATATGAAATATAGTGACAAGGTCTTTTGCTGAAATGTCACCAATACCAGAGTAAAAAGAAAGTTGAGCCCAGGACGATTCATGGGTTTTTCTTTGTTTTTCCAGTGACTCTGTGTTGTGACCTGCAATAACCCCTCCATCGGGGCCTGCTACTTGAATTCCAGCTGCACTGGAATGTGGCAGCTTCTCCTCAGGGAGTGATGCAGCAGTGATGATTAAGATATTTAAATGAATTTTCTTTTGCAGCCTAACTTGGGATTTGGAAACAGGTTTTCTGAAATACATACCTTCATTCAGCGTAAGTTGTATTTGTCAAAAGCTTCTTTAATGTCCTTCCTAGCTCCTTTAATCCAAAACATAGTAGAGCACAGGAGACTGATTTTTAAAGTTATCCTTCTGACTTTTGGGCTTTGAGATGTTTGAGGAACAAGAAGTTTTATGTGCGTGTAAGTTTATGCTGTTTGTTCTCCTTATGTTTTTTCACACAGTTATTTTACAGCACAGATGGATGCTTTGTTCCAAAAATTTAGTATTGGTGAAAGCAACATAGCCATGAGGAAAAGATTCTAGTGTGCTTGCATATAATTGCTGAGCAATATATGACCGAACCATTCTGTCTTTTTCCCTGAGAGCCCTCAGTGATACACATACAGTGCTGGTTTTCGTGGTGGCCAGTGCTCAGCTGTTGATACTGATTTTCTCCTGTGGGTATGTTTCGATGCTGGCTTGGTTTGCCCTTTTAAATGACAAACTGCATATCGTTTGCTTCTGAAAGTGGAAAATTAAGGTGATTCAATCATTTTCATAAACATTATGTGTGCGTGTATATATATATATATAAATTGTGTGTATTAATTGAATATATAATATAGAAAATACAGTATACATTTGAGGGAGATATTATAAAGGACTACAGCATTGATTTCAGTATAATGTAATAGTGTGAGAAGTTCACTCCACCTTTACTGTTATTGTGCAGACTTAGAGTGGTTGAGGGATTTTAATTTCAAAGAGAAGTGACTAAACTAAATATCCTGACTAAATATCCTGATTAAAAAAACAAAACTTAAAAAGTTTGTTGAATCTAGACAACAATAAAATGAGTGAAATCATTCTTGTATGTTCAGAATTCAAGTTTAAATTAAAGTAGTTCTACCAAGGGGTGAAAAAATTTTCAGTTTCATCAAAAAAAAAAAAGAAGGAAAACTCCCCACAAAAATTCTCAGCCTAATGCCTTTTTCCAAGAAAGACGTGGTCTGGTATCTACTTAGTGGATCTGTAGTGCATGCTTTCCTTCTCACTTCCCGAGCAGAACTCCTGCAGAGCCAGTGGGCATGCTGAGCGCTGAGTGAAAACAGGCTGTGCAAAAATTATCTGCTGCATAGATCAGAGAGGAAAGGGCTGCTTAAACATGTCATCAGAGTAACAATGACTAGTCTAGAAATGTAAAAAGGTATGCCAGTAAATTCATGTGCTGGAAAGGGTGCCTTTTTACCTCCATGTCAGGGATGGCTAAGTGAGAGGCAGTTGTTTGCAGCTCAATTGCTGTCATTTCAGTAACTGCAAGAATTTTTATATTTTATTAAAACCCCCTACTTGCTAGATAAAATTTCAGCAAATACGAGAATGCATCTTTTTGTTATGCTTCTTAAAAGGCTTTCTAAGCACAGCTTTGAGAAGATCCCCCCTCTCTTGCTTTTTACATGCAAAATTTGCCAGTGTACTCTTCCAAGAATGTTTCCTCCCCCACTTATGAAGAACGAGCCTCACCTCTAGGAATCTCACAGTGTGAAGTATAGACACAGAAGACAAGGTGGTTTGGCAGATCCTCAGGAAGCTGACAAATTAGGAGGGTTTATGAAAGCTAGGAAAAATAATAACTGATTTTTTCTTTTATTTAATTTAATTTTCAACAGATGCACTTATTGAGAAATAATTGCTCCTTTATTTGTAGTGAGATTTAAAGGTCAGAAAAACTGTTTCCTTTTCAAATAGAAGAGAGGCGCTTGAATACTACTAATGCCATAACCTACATTTATCCAATTATACGTTTCATTGAGAGGTTGGCTAAAATCCAAATGCAGTAGTTAGAATAAAAGGCTCCCTGTCATTTATGTCTATGTGAAGTAGTTCACTGTTTGCAATTGAATCTGCAATACCTTATCTCTGATGCTTAAAAAAAACAACCCAGTAAACTGGAATATTCTGGAGTGTGTAATAACTTGTAGAGTGCTAAAGTGCAGGAACAATTTCACTTTATAGGCAGGTATTCTGTATTTAGAACTTTTTCCCTTAAAAAGCTGCTGTTTTCTTGTGCAAGTACTGATCTGTGCCATTGTTTTCTTATTGTTTGCTTTGTGTATTTGGTATGCATAGTTTTGGTGGGAAGGGCATTGCCAGAGGCATTCTACGCTAATTTTACAATAACACTAAAATGGTCTCTCCATATGCATTTTGTGAGCATAGTCATCAAGGGAGATGGACAGAGTCTAAGCAGCCCTCAGTTTAGCCTTGTATGTTTTGCCTAGGCTAGCAGTTCTTGACTTTGAAAGCAGTTGAAAAATGAAAGACAAATGATGTCTGGGCTTCCTGGGATTTGTGTAAATTTGAAAATCCAAGTTTCTCTATGATACTTGTCTAATTTTATGGATTTCCTGTGGAAGATTTTATCTTTAAGACTTCTGCTTGCCAAACACTTTTTTTAATGAGTTCTCTTCCTCTTGTCATAACTCTACTTCATACAGATAAATATCCATGCAACTTTGTGCACCTGTGTTTTCTCTTTTGAAAAGATGAGAAATAATAACTAGAACTCCCTTGTGGATACTCTTAAGATGCTTACTTCTGCAATCTCAACAATCCTTTCCAAAATGAATTTATGTTGAAAATCTACCAGTTACTGTGGACTTTCCTGCAAAAATCATGCCAATATCAGTAAAAAATGCACTATTGTCATTAGGATGCAGATGTTTCTACACTTATCCTGGTCTTTATCTCCATAGCTTATGAATACCTACAGGTTAAACTACTACACCTGTTGAATATAGGTTTGATGCACATGACCACTTCAAAACTTAAGGTGCTGCATTTGCATGGGCTCTGAGAAGAGCGTGTTGTGGAAGGAAAACATTGTGTTCTCTACAATAGGATGAAATTAAAAGATTACTTATGCAAAATGGTTGGCCAGTACCAAGTAACACTAGAAGTGACATGCATTGGTTGGTACACTTACGTGTTCCACTGAGTGATGAGTCTTCAGGGAGCTGGGAACAGCAAATTTCCCACAGGCTTCTCTGCCCTGTGAAGTGTGGCCATCTTCCATGTTCTTGCTGTTTAGTTTTTCTTTAGTAGTTCTTTCTTTGGACAAGTAAAGGCCTAACTTACCTCAACTATAGCTCCTTCTTGTGTCCTACTGTATGCACACCCACCAAGCAAACAGTGGGTCGACTTAGTTAAGCTATGGGTTAACACAAAGCATATGGCTTGCGTTTTTTATTCTGATGGCAAGAAAAGCTACATAAATGCATGCAATAAATTAGTGTGAAAGTTTGGCATGGCTCAGACAAGATCATTGGAATGGGCTTCCAAGGCTATCTTCCCCAGCAGCAGCAGCAGTTCTCTGTTTAAAACTTTTGGTTAGACCTACATATATCCATGTATAGGTATGTTCAGATATAGATACACGTCCAGAAAACTGGTTGGCTTTAAGGTATCTCCTTTTTCCTACAAGTAAATGAAGAGATTTTTCCAGTTTGGAACTGTCTTTGTTTTTGGTAGTTCTCAGTCTTCTTGGTGTCCTTGGGAGGCCAGAAGAGAGTTTAGAGACCAAAACTGCAGGACATATGATACTGCAGGCCCAGATGAGATCAGATGGGTTATACTGACAGTGCACTCCCACTACCCTATCTCGTTCCAGAGAAGTCAAGCAGACAATCTTGTAACTGATGAGGGCAGAAATTCCTGGCCCCTCATAACAGGCCAGGAGTTCTTTCTTTGCTCTCCTTGTTCTCAGTGGGAAAAAATTAATATACAGGACTGCCCTCAAAAGTGTAGAACAGGTCTCTTCATCCTCAGGAAAAGGAGATGTAAAGATTAATTTTCTATACCTGCACGACCCCCTAACTACACTTCTCATGTGGGTATCTAGCACCTACCTTTGCTAAGGGGTGCACAGGACAAGCTGCTGCTGCAAGTAAAGATCAAGGAACCGGTCTTAACTGTTCTCAGTTTTAGCAGCATGTTCTAGGGTTTAATTGAGTGCCCTGGCATGAGCTCTTTGATCACACTAGCAGTTTCAATCTTGAGAGTCTAATGTACCTGCCCCTGCAAAGAGCCAGTATTCTGCCTCTTTTCGTGTGAAAGGGGGCAGGCCTGGCTGGGGATCATTGCAGTCTCTCAAAGACTGTTTTGCCTTGTGGCTGCATCAAGGACAGCACAGCTTAGAAGTCTTCACGTGAAGCCTTCAGAACCAAATGTGCCAGCTGCCTGTGCTGTGTAACTGCAGCAGTGCCTGCAGGTGCACCAGCCATTACCTGTAGGGTAACAGCTCAGGTACACCCCCTCAGTGTAGTTGTAATGTCAAAAGTACAGAGAAAATCTTGCATTGAAGCCAAATTTGACACAAATAACACATCAGTGATCCAGAGATGTTTTACAAAACATTAATAAAACCAGAGCACAAAGGTATAAATATAAATGTCCTTGGTGGTTTATTGTTCTTCGTATGTAAGAAGCTTTATTGTACAACTTACACAACTTTAGAATGGAAAAATGGTTAAAAATGTTTACAAAAAGAGCATGTTCTTAGAAAATTATGCTAGCAAAAACATTGGGAGGAGGGAAGCAAAAAAATCTTCAGTGTGCAAACTTTTTATAAAAATAGAAATACTAACTCTACAGGTAGCATTTCATGATAAATTATTTAAATAGCCTATCTACACAATTATGTGATTAACTATTACAATGGCAATGAGAAAAATAATTTATAAAAATACAAGCAATGGTATACAAAATGACAGGAAAAAATATAATACAACATTAGAAATTGTATTTGACTTTTTTTTTTCCAATGCCATTTCCTTACTGGGAATACATTTTCTGCAAAGAAATTTTGACTATGTACAGCATTAACTTTTTAGTACTACAGTAGCTTTAAAGTTTGTTAGACATTTGAACTCTGCTTACTCCAAACGTTTTTCTCAGTCACACAATGAGGTAATATTTGTACGTAAAACTTTCACCATGTTCATTTCTTTTCGTTTTTTGAAAAGACAAGGAAATATTATAGGTATAAGGATGCTGCCCCTTCTGTTGGGGAAAACAGTCTTTTAATGTACATCAAGGCCTCTCCCTCTTTTGCAAGGAGCTCCTGAAATTGTCTAGTCTGTGATGAATTCCTTCTTTAGCAGCTGCACATCACAAGTTACAACACTTAGCGTGCAGTGGCCCAAAGAGCCCATTAAATGGTTATTGAGGGCTGTCCTTGTGCCTCTCGCTGCAGTCTCCTCAGGGCAGCTATCCTGGTGCTGGGTTAGGCCCACTGACCAGTGGTAAAGCATCACAGACATTTCCCAGCACTAGACAACACTAAGATGGGGAATGGCATTCCCTCACCTCTAGTGCTATGGGTGGGACAGAAGCTGCTACCATCTAAAGGGACTTGGATTTTAGCACTGCAGAACAGTTGCCTGCCAGGCTACCCCAACTGCCTTGCACAAAGAAAGGAAAAGCCAACATTGAGCTCAGACTGAGAAAAACAAACATCCCATTGCCCACACCCTCACTTTTCCTTGCGCCTCAAAGCCTTTATGGGAAAATTGCTCTTTGTAACAAATACATCACCACTATCTGCTCCAGACAAGATTTTTTTTCTCAACTAAACCCTCTCTAGTTTCAGTATAGAACACAGATAATAAATAATCTGTATTTACAATCTTACAGTCATGAAGACTTGTAACAATGATTAGGTGGATAGTCTTGACGCATTTCTTGTTGTTTTAATCAATAATCCCTCAGTCATTATAACATCAAGAATAGGCAAAAATAAATATTCTACAATTTTATCTACAGGCCCCTTTTCCTCCCCTCTAAAGAAGCGAGGGGTTTAAAACATCTATGGCATGTAGAAAAGGAATGTTTTCATTACATTATTTTTGTGCCTCTTTAACCATAAAAAGTGAAGCATGTGCTGGTCTCTTGAAGGACCAGCTGCGATGGTGGTGCTTTCTGGCACCATATCTGAAAGAACACATTTGAAGGTAAGCAAGACCTGCATCTAAATCAGGAAAAAACAGAATCTAATCATAAATCCCAGTTCTCCCAAAGCTGGTGTGATCCAGTGTACCAGTTTTTATCCTCTTTCCCCCCTCCCATGACAGAAATCAGTTTTAGGTTATCTGTTTTGTCCTGTGTACAGCAGCTGATCTAGCTCACCACAAATAGCGTAAGGCTATGTTTTCATCTGAAAGGTATGACATAGAAAACAGTAATTTCTCCAAGTTAAATGGATGTAAACCAAAGTAGCACAGCCTTCCTTAAAAAAATTTCTCTACCCCATAAAGAAAAAAGAAAAACCTAGAGTTTCCCCTCCCACCCAAACCCCTTTTCCCCACACAATGAAAGGTCTTCAGTTTAAGTAGTCCACAGCACATCCAAAGATGTTCTTTTTACAAAATGCTACTCCATGGGACCTCCAGTTAGAGAGGCAGTGACACTGCACTGTGATAAACAGCAAACAAATATCTTTCCTACTGAAAGAAGAGTGCTTGTTCAGTGACGACAATTCTCATTTGCAAGACACATTTGTTTCCTTCCACTTCAGCAGAGGTCAGATACCAAGTATGTTCTCATTTTCATTCTCTCAAAAGCATTCTCTTGAGGCAGGTCATGTGTTTCGAGTCCACACTTATGCAGAAAGAAGAAAGGAAGGAATAATATAATGGTCCCAGGATTGTAAGGCTAAATGTTTCAAAAGGTGCAATTACCAGCATTTTTAAATAGTCTCTGAATCCAACAACCTTGTGATTATGGATCTGTGGAAAAAGAAAAGATATATTTAAATATTTCTGTGTATTATGCATGATTATGTCCAAGTCATTAATGCCTAGAGACATTTGTAAAGAAAACTGAAAGTGTACTTTCAATTAGGTACTTCCTTGAGCTAGACTTCAGAATCTAATCTATGTAACCATTACATAACAAAGTTACCATTTCAGAAGACTAGGACAGCTCGAACTAGTTGTATGCATTTACCTCCACTGAACTTCAAGACTGCAATATATGGACAACCTTCTACTTTGCTTACTTTTAAGCAAATCAGTTTTTTACTTGCTAAAGTCAGTATTTTGCATTTCTACCTTAGATTTTGTCAGATGTGTTCGTTCATTCTAGTCAGCACTTTAAAGGAGATTCAAGATATATTTCATTTCTGGAACTCAACATGGATTTCTGATACTTTGAAATAACACAGTAGAAATATACTTAGATTTTATATCTTTAAATTTTTGACTGAGAAGAGTTTATTGAGAAGGTGTCCTGTTTCTGCCTGCAGAACTTGTTCGAGACTGAACCATGAAAGATCACAGCTGAACTTTCCCTCTTGGCTCTTATGTCTTGAGCTTTCTTGAACCAGTTCCCTTACATAGGATCTCTTAAATGTAGTATCATCCTTACCTCTGCATTCATATTTGAGGTCTGAGAAGAACACCATTTCTTGAGAGAAGACAAATAATCCTAGCCGACCACCAGCATAGGTTTTATCATAGATTGGTCCTGAGTCTGCCATGATTTTCTTCCCCTCATACATTACAACCCTACAAAGAGACAATAGCTCAGCCATCTTTGACAAGGTCCTGTGAGGTTCATCTTCACAGACATCCACTTTCCCTGTGATATTTACTTCAACTAGAAGGATGATGCTCACCTGATGAAGCCAGTCTTTGGTCTATGGCTCAGTCGCCATCTGTATGCAGTGAAGTCTTTCCAGCCTATGTGACGAGGATCATGCCACAAAGTTCTCACCTACAAAAGAATATTTTTTTATTAACCAAAGGCCAGAGATAACAGCAGTTATTTTGACATGAAGGTGCCTTACTATTAAATACTGCAAGTCACCAATTAGGCTCTGTAATACGATCTTTTGAAATCAACTGCATTTAAATTTACTTATTTTAAATATGTAAATTGGAAGCTACAGCACAATTACAGAAACAATTGATTCACTGCTGCTGGAAAGCCTGCCTGCAGCAAGCAATCTTGTTAATTGCATACAATATTTTGCATGATTAGGAAAAATTACAAAGTTATTGGTCTTTGCCAAGAAGCCTACATGATCAGCATGTGTGAGCCCCCCTCTAAGTGTCTAACTTGCTGGAAGAACAGCCTGCCTTACTCAGAAAAGTATGTTATTACACTGGAGTACTCATGTTATCACGTTAAGAGTACTTTAGCACTTAGTAAGTGCCACTCTTACCTGGCCAGGAGTGTTTCCTGTGTGCCACAGAGCATTACGAAGGTGTTCTCCTGGACCAGTGGTGGAATTCACAACTTTGATGGAGAGACCTGAATATCCTTGAGCTTTGGTTGGTGTGGAGTCCCAGTAAGACTGGGTGATCTGCTTCCACATGACAACATAGAAACGACTGCTAGATTGGTAGCCAAATACAAAGCCAGCATAATCATCATCCCTTTCTGTATTGATAAAGAAGGTACCACTGAAGTCCACAGCATTGAATTCATCAAAACCTATGAGACATTAAAGGATAATTTTAGGTGCTACTTTTTTGCAATTCTTAAACAACTCTTCAATAGTTTCTCAGGTTCTCTTCCTCTCCCCCACCTCAACTAAAAAAAAGACCAAGCAACCCCCACCCCTCCCCCCCAACAAAAAAAAACTCAAACAACCCCAAACAACCATGCCTGTTAAATTTTTCCCCTTACCGACTGCAAGGCCAGGGTCACAGTTGACAGTCTGAACCAGTTCTTTACCCTGGTGACGAACAACCCAGTTTGGATCATTTTGGGATGTTCCTTTGGGATCCAGGGGAATCATCTGAAATCTTCGGAAATCAGTCTCACTAATTTCCACATTTTCAGGGCAGATATCATCAATGTCTGGCACACTGTCTTGGTCAAAGTCATCTTTGCAAGCATCTCCACGTCCATCACCTGTAGGATAAAAGTAATTTTACCATTATATCACCACCATTGTTTGCTTCTGAGTCTTACAGCTTGGGAGTTGAAGTCTGAATTGCAGATCTCTGCCTGCCCAGGTACTTGGCAGACACATGACAGAAGCCACAACAGCTACTGTAAAAATGCCCCTTCACTCCAGCCTGATAGTGACTTAGGAGTAAGTTGGATATGTGGTCATTTTTACATTGATCTTTACCCTTAGAAGCACTGTAACAACATTCAATTTTTTTTCTGGTACAGACATTCTGGTTTTTTGTTACTTAGTTTTGTCCAACATTAAATAGTGTGAAAAAAATTAGCATCAAACTATTGGAAGATACTCTTAAAATGTTATTATGGTACTGGCTATCTTACCATCAGAATCAGCTTGATCTGGGTTGGCAACCAATCTGCAGTTATCTTTGTCATCAGGGATACCATCATTGTCATCATCATGGTCACAGGCATCACCTTTTCCATCCTTGTCATGGTCAGCTTGATTGGCATTGGGCACATAGGGGCAGTTATCAAGGTTATTTTGATGGCCATCTTCATCTATGTCCTGGTTGTTGTCACACTGATCACCTATGCGATCAGAATCACTGTCTTCCTATCCGAGGAGAAAAATATAACATTTGAAAAAGCCACTTAAAGAAGGCTAAGATAGGAGTCTCTGAAATACGAGTCTTAATATGTGGAATTAATTGGGATTTCTGCTTGCTTATGCTTGTACCTATCAGTAGAGACTGTAACATTAAAACAGTCTACCAACTCTTGGTGTCACAGCTTCTACACCACAGCATAACTTTCTCTATCATAAAAGCCTCTAATGCTCTTCATGCCCCCTGATTCATCAGTCAAGACAATTGTTCCCATGGTGGTCACAGACTGCATTAACTAACTAGTGTGCTTGTGGATCACATATTTTGGTCAGTCATTTGCTTAATCAGCTTCTGAACTAAGATAAACAATCCCATCATCCCTGAGATTGACGCGTGTTGAGCCTAGTAGTCTTGTTAACACAGGTGGATGACCCTGGTGTAGACACAAGGCATACCATACACCGTTGGATTAGCTATTAATTCTGGCACTTGAAATCTAGTATTTCCACTTCTAGAACTTGATTGGGATAGTGTTTGGAAAGCCATTAGAGTCTTACATTAAGATTTCAAAGTCACAAGAGAAAGGATCTTCCTGAAAGGAGCTGCCTCAAAGAATCTTCAGGCGGTTCCCTCCCTCAAGTGGGGAAGTAGTAAAGCAAGTGACAATGACTAAGAAATTTTATATTATCTATTTAAACACTTCAAGTAACACTGCTTTTAGGCTACATGGCCACACTACACTACACTACATTCCACTGATTTGCAACAGCTTTTCTAACCCTTCAAACATTCCAGTTATGTCCCTGAAGCTATTAAACTTACAGTCTTTTAATTGACAGGATGTCACAGGCTTTATCTACTTCTGCCTTCAGTTTTTGAATCAGTAAGTTGTCTGAGAGTCTGGATCCCCCTAGATATTTATGAAGGTGAGTTTTAAAACTGTCAGAATATGCCTTTTTCTTAGGGAAAAGCAACTTGTGCTGCCTTCCTCTTACTGGTAGAAAAGTTATCTTCTGAAATACAGTTGGCTTCAAGCTTTGGGACAAAGTTTAAAGAAAGACTTTGTGTCTAAGTAAACACAGCACTACAGGCTATGAAGAGGGTAGTTCCACTACCCAGATTTTACACAATATTCCCAAAGTATTTCATATTCTCACTGTGAGGATCACCACAACTGACAAACCTAAGAAATGTTTAGGAGACGAGTACATGCAGGAGGCTCACAGAGCTTCACTAGAGCTACTTTTCGGAAAACACTTAGCAGCTGTTCAAACTCTGAGGGCATGTTATTTGATAAAGGCACCATTTGGGAAAGCAGTAAGAATGATTTGTGACAAGTCAAATTTCAGGTGTAACTTGTTCAAATATTTTCTACAACACACAACATACTGTATTTTTTAGTACACCAGTCCTCTACTTACATAATTCAAATCCCTTACCTGGTCAGGGTTGTGTTCCAGTGGACAGTTATCACACTGATCTCCAACACCATCCAAGTCTGTATCCCTCTGGTCTACATTGTAGACATACTGGCAGTTGTCCCTTTCATTAAGCACCCCTGCAAACGTTCATGAATGAAAGTCAGACATCTAAATGCTGCAAAGGACTGCATAAAGCCACCACACACTTCTTGATACATTTTTTAAAGCATTTTGAGCAGCATTTAAAAGCTTTGAAACATGACTCATCACTAGCTCTGCCACACACTTCTGCTCCTTGTGAGAGTGGAGCTAGAATTAAACTGTGCCAAAATGTATATATTCCAAAGAGTATTTCCATTAGCCCTAACTGTTCTTTCAGTAGCCTTCAAGTCCTGAAACCACCACAAGAGAATTTCTGTGTATTCAGGGATGAAATTTTGGTAGGAAATCAGAATTACATTGTGTTCATTTGATTCATGGCTGATTAGAAGACCATCTAAAGGAGTGATTAGAGGCCACCTACCATCTCCGTCAATATCTACAGCACATGCATCTCCTTCTCCATTGTTGTCAGTGTCAGTTTGATCAGGGTTGTGATTGTAGGGACAGTTGTCACAGCGGTCACCAACATCATCCCTGTCATAGTCATACTGCTGTGGGTTGTAGATGAATGGACAGTTGTCCTGCAAAAGTGAGAAAAGTCAAGTTTTAAAAAGAGTCAGATTAAAGCTTTAACCAGATTCTGCTTATGTTGCTGTATGAAAGAAGAAATGAAAGGTGGCGAAATAGCTAAAACTCAAATGCTACTATCTCTAAACACCCTGTTGCTGGCATGAGTGTATGAATGGCTGAATGAAAAAGGAAAATTCACTTCCAAAGCTCAAACAGCTGCAGAAAGTTTGTCTGCATAGTTATGCATATCTAAGGTTTCTAGGATAGCTGTAAGTGCCAGCAATTTCCCATGGTCCTCTTTTTAAGATTAAGGTTAGAAGCTAGACCCTAGCTTTAGGAAAGGGAATGGGAAAGCCACATTCTCAAAGGCTGTTCTTTTCTGTTTTCTTACCCGGTCATCAGGAATGCCATCATCATCATCGTCATTGTCACAGGCATCACCAATCCCATCCTTATCATAGTCTTCCTGCCCTGAGTTAGGCAGATTAGGGCAGTTATCCTAGAAAGAAGGAAGTACACAGCGGTGTTCACTTCTGGTATGATTACAATATAGATTTGAGCAGGTAAAACCTAATCATTAGGCAAAATTGTTACACCTCAATCAGGTAGGAGTTGCCTTACTGTAATTCTCTCCATTTAAGCTAGTCATTACAGTAGTAAGTCTTAGAAAGCCACAGTTAAATAATTTTTAAAATAAAGGCTGGGTTGCTTTTGAGAATCTTACTCTGCTTTTCTTTCCCTGGAGACAGCTATCTGTCAGAGCAAAGCTGATATAGGTATGGCCTAAACTAGAATCTTCCTAGAACATTTACAACAATCTGACTTCATTTTTTCCCATATCACAAGAATATATAAAGCAATACAGCAACAGCAAGATCCTCCTAGCAATGCCTTGACAATGGTATCCCTAAACCTCCTCTATCCGTAGAAGGTTATTTGCAGAGAGAATATTTTAATAGCTTAGGCTGTTATAATGGTAGATGGTAAAAGAGGATAAACTTACTTTTTTACAGTGGTAAGTGGCATTGGCAACACAAACCAGGTTCTCATTTGGCCATCCATCTAAGTCAGTATCTTCTCCACAGATTATGCCATTGCCAGCATAGCCTGGTTTACATTCACAGCGATACATGGGGTCACTGAAGTGGCCAAGGTAATTGCATTTGGCATTCTTGTTGCAGTCATGTGTTCCATCTGTGCATGGATTACGTGGCTTGCAGACCTAGAAGACCACACAGAAATTAAACCCCCTGGAAACATTTTTTTTATCCCTCACTTTTTCCCCAGAGATTCAAAAAATCCTAATCAATCAGGAAAAAAAGAAGCTTCATACATGGCTTTCTTCCAGTCCTTGACTCCAGTACCAGTCTTTGCACTAATTATTTTTCTTGTTCAAACCTTATGTATTATCAAATGGAACCAAGCGCTAAGATATCTCTGAGGCACATACTGTTGTATCATTAGTGAATACTGATTTAGCCCTAAATTACACCTAAAATTATGTGTAACCTCTGAACCCTCCATGGCTGAGGTGGACAATGATACTTAAAACTCATTTTGATCTTCAAAAGAAACTGCTTAATACTTCTTCTGTTCTGAAGCACAGAAGATGGTGTTTTATTAAATGCTCCAAGCCCTTTTTGCCTAAAACACATAGGTGTTTTCTGTTTTTCAGAAACCTTGTGAGATTTTGTAACCCAGGACAATTCTCAAATTGACAATACCTGCTTGTTAGTCATGGCATCCTCAACACTGCGACCAAATGGCTGTGTTCCAGTGAAACGTGGTGGACAAGGCAGACAGTTGTACCCAGGTTCAGTATTCTCACACCTGTGCATTCCATTGAAGACAAAGCAGGCATCAGGAACCTCTTTGCACTGAAATATGAGTTTGAGATAAAGGAGGACAATTAGCATTATAAAACAGTGATTCTATTCTCCCTTCCTGGTTTTTTTTCATGCCTTTTCAAGGAGCAAACTATAGTCTTCTTACCTCATCAATATCTTGGCAATGAATACCATCACCATGGTAGCCAGCAGGACAGGCACCACACTTCCAGGAACCATCAGGGGCGCTGGTACATGTAGTCCCCGCAAAGCAGGGATTAGACAGACACCCATCTGAGAAACAAGTGAGAAAGTGTTACGATAAAGCATACTTACCATGCTGTTACAGTACTGTATTTGGCTGATATCCTGGTTTAAGATTCTAGCACTTGAGGTTTACAAACTTTATATTGGTATTTTCAAGATTATCAACAACCTTCAGATGTTTATGGGAAAATGGATACTCACCAATTGGACAGTCCTGTTTGTTGCAGACCTGAGTCCCTCTATCTTCACCTACGCACGTCTTCCCACCATACTGAGGCTCGGGATTATTGCAGAGACGGCTACGTTTCTGAAGTCCTCCTCCACACGTCACTGTGCAAGCATCCCATGGAGACCATGGTCCCCAGTTGCCATTAACTAAAGGGAGAAGAAGTTAGAAGACATGTATAGCTTTAAATTCAGTACTACAACTAGTTTCTACCTGACTAAGGACTATTACTTTTGTAGTGAGAGCACTTCAGGCATTGTTCTGACATAAATGACAGAATTAATGGACTCCATGGAAGAGGCATAAAAATAGTTTCATCTGAAACTAACCTGTGAGGTTTTACGTAGCCCACCTCTAAGTTTAAAGAGTGAAGAATATTAGAACAAGCTTATTTAGTAACTACTCAGGAAGTTCACCATTAAAACTACCAATTACTAGTTACCACCAGGACACACTTACTTGGGCAAGGATCTTTCTGGCAGGCTTTGTTTTCTCTTGCTTCACCCTCACAAGGTTTGCCATTCAGCTGTGGTACTGGAGAGTTGCAGAGACGAATTCTAGTGATGATGCCCGTGCCACAAGTGACAGAACATGACGACCATGGTGACCAGTGACTCCAGCCACCATCCTGCTTAACTACAAGAGAGATTTCTGTTACCCATAGTTTCTGAAGACTTCAGCTGTACAGCACCTAGGACAGCCAGTACCAGGACTGTACCAAAGACTCTATGTGTAATGGATAGCCTCCTCACTGTCACAGATGGAGTTTTGCAACGAGAGAAATTTTATACGTGAACTGGCATCAAATTCTGTCCTGGAAGCAGTGCCCAAACATGCCTGTTTACTGCATTAACTATCTGCTCCCCTCTACCTGATTAATACAAGTCCTTAAAGCTAGAAGCCAAGGATCTCTGCCAGTGACAGAGCTACATGGTAATCTTTGCTTTTAACAGTCAGCCAATAAAAGCAGCCTCTGTTTTACTACCAGCATGAGTAGATTAAGTACTTACATCTCTTATCACACTCTTGAAGGTGGCAAGTCCGAGTCTGTACAGAGGAGCCTTCACAGCGGTTATTGAGACTGTCACAGGACCGGCCTCTCTGCTGAATCCCGTTACCGCAGGTCACAGAACATGAGGTCCACTCAGACCAAGGCGACCATCCATCATCTGCGTAGTCGCTAGCTGCAGAGGGATACACTTCTGAATAAGACTCCAGGTACATGCTTTTCCATGTCTTTTCTCCCACCCCTCTCTCAGCAAGAAAGGACACAACCGTTCTCAGAAGCCACACGCGTCTTCCTTTCTTGTATGAGATAAAGGCCATGAACTCAAACATTGCAGTATGTTGCATATTGCAGAAAATAGTTGAACATGTATCACATAAGTGATTCGCCTCAAAGAGGCATCAGATTAACCTTACTTTAGTAGTGCAAGGTTACCCTTGGACATCCAGTTCTGGTATACTGCAGAGCAGCATGTGTCTAGTTAGGTGTGGCCAACTGCTATAGAATTGTGAAAGTATTAAGTACTTACGCCAGCACCGAGGGCAGCACTCGCCATCAGGCACGGTGGCATTGGAACAAGGCATGAGAGGACAGGACACTTTCCGGCATATCGTGGCAGAGTTCTATAAAGAGTTGTGAGAATTACAGTTACCAAGTGAAATATAAACAATGTCTGGAGTCTGGGTAAATAATAGAGACCTTTTCTGCAGAACTTTAAGTCTCACTAGCATATCTAAAGCAGACACCCTTGTATTTAGAGCTGATACAACCCAAGGGGTAGTCACAGGTATTTTCAGTCAAACTTCATCTCATTTCCATTCTCACCCATTATTTTTTAGTCAAAAGCAGAAATATTTTGGTTCTGCAGAAGTTTATCAAGAGTAGCTAGCAGATGCTGGCTAGAGTAAATGACTGTTATGTGATATCCAAAGTATAAGGTCAGATTTCAAAGAAATGAAATAAGAATGAGAATCCAACTTTCTTTGCAGTTAATATGGATTTAAGATGATTATATGGTAAAGATAAAATGAGTTTAGTGGACTCTGCTCAAGAGCCATGAAATCTACAACTTATACTTAGAGGTTTTTGATCTGTAAGCCAAACAGGCAGGGTAAGAACACCCACCTCCAATCTCAATAAGAGCTAAAGGGCAGTCTGTAGTTTTGCTTCTTAAAGGTAGCAGCTTGGTCAGAAGAATGCTCTCATGATTTCTATTTTAATCTCCCCAAGCAAATTACTAGATTAAGGCAATTACAGCTAACATGGAGTAAGAAGGACGGTAGGAACGAGGCAAATGCAGAAGTTACAGCATCATTTGCTGACTACAAGACAGAAGATGTAGAGAGCTAAAGAAGCAGATGCAGAATTTGAGTTGCTTTGTATTGCACATATACAAATACTCGGCTTTTAGTTTCTAGAGAGTGGCATGCTACTTAACCCACTCTTTGGTAGACTGGTCCTGCAAAATGCTTTTGCTAAGGTGTACTTAAATGGAACAAGCAAATAGTTTAAAGAAACCCTGAAACTGTATGTTTTGTGTATATTTACAACAGTCAGCAGAAGTGAAACACAAAACATAAGTATCTTGCCAGGTGACCCTGGGATTTAAACAGCTAAACTGGAATCCGAAAGGGATTGCTGTTCCGTATAATCTGTAAAAGCTAACAAGACACACCTACAAGCATTTTCTAGACAAAGAAAAACACCACAAGTTTAAGTGCCTCTACTGAGTACTAGAATGTCTTCTCCTACTAAGTCAGCAGGAAGTTCAGTGAGGACAGAAGGTAGATCTAGCAAAGCTGATAGTACTGTATGTTTGTTCTATTGATGCTGACTTTTAATTTACTGATGGACTTATGTAAAGAATACAGGCATTTCCCAAATTAAGGAACTACAAGTGTTAATAGCTATATCAGAGTGGTGTTTCATATAATTTTCTAGAATACTGCTGTTAAGACATGTTATGGAAGCTGCCTTCATACCAGAGACCTAGTAGGATGAAATAAACAGAATAACTCTATGGCTTCTCTATTATGCCCAGTTCTGTGTATGATTCACTCTTTCTAACAAACAATGCTGTTTAGAAATATCTGTTAATTCCACCTTATGAATTTATATTCAGGTGATTTGTGAATGTGAGGAATCTTACCTGGCAAGTACATTCAGTGCAGCTGTCAATAGTCCACTCCTCTTTATTTTTGTGCAAGATTCCATTATGAATGCATGCTCCAGGAGTGATCTGGACTACTTTGGCAATGATTTCATTTTCTTCAGTCTTGGGGGTGAGAAGAAAAAAAAGATATTTAGAATTTAATACAGAAATACCCTTTTTCACAAAAGTCAAAGTAAATTTATTGCTGTTTACACAGGCTCTCAAAAGTCAGGTTATAATTAATTCACTAAGTGCTAGTTAATGAAAGGTACCATGAAGTTATAATCAACACTCACCACTTTGCGAACTCTGTCTTGAAGTGTTGTAACCATGGACCGCAGCCCTTGCAGTTCCACAAACATATTTGTTAGTTCATCACAGGAAAATCCACAGACTGCTTGGATGTCCTTTGTTTTATGCCCAATGTAATTAGTGCGGATAGCTGGGCTGGAACCATTGATGGGGTTGTCCAAAGTAATGATTGCACTAGTGGCTAAGAGAAAAAAACAGACGTAAAGTAAATGCATTTTATACCACATGCATTTATCATTCCAGGCTAACACCTGCTAAACAGCTGCCACCAGATTCATTAGGGTGCCTGCAGAAATATAATCTTATTTCTTATGCAATGTGGATTTGCATGTCAGCATACTTCTGAGTTCTGTTTCAACTTGTCTTTCTAACGTAATGAGAAATCTTATTTTTAATAGGTCATTGGATTCAGAAGATTGTAAACTTACAGCTGGAGCAGCCTTTGTTCCGCAGGATAGTTTCCAGAGTTGTTCCAAACACAAACCGCACATTCTGCAGCAGACCCTGTGGATAGAGGAGGAATTACAGCTACTTGCAGCAACTGCAAGAGAAAGAAGAACCACTTGCATGGAGAGACTGCAGGTCATGTAAGATATTACAGAGTAATTTCACGACAGACAGATGGAAAAGTGAAACACATGGCTCTATTCTCCCTAATAAAAACAAGCCCTGCTTCCTAACAGTCTTATCCTTTAGCATAAGGACTTGGCAACTCTCCAGGCAGGAAGGAAAAAACCCATGGATTTCTGAACCTCATATAAGAAGCTGAGCAATGAAGCTGCAACTACCTGTCTGGAAGCTTCAGTGCCTTCTTATTGATGCAGAAAGTTCCATCCCTGCAAATCTAATGCTTTACCCTTCAAACTCCATTAGTAAAGTTTAGTAGATTTAGAGGTCTTTGTTGCTCTTTAGGCTTGTTGAGTAGCTAATGCACCTTCAAAACAGATGACTGCAAATTCTAGGCAAGAACATAAGTGAAAATCTTACCTGGAAGTTGTCATTGACTCCCCCTTTGGCAATACGGAGCCTGGCACTGCTGGCCAGGTCCCTAGTGAAGATGTTCTGGATGGGGATGTCCAGTTCAGCATTCTCCATTTTCTCACACCCCACATAGAGCTGAGCTCGGTCCTCCTGCACAAACAGGGTGATATTCTTCCAGTGTCCTGTAGCTAGCAAGACATCCTCTACTGACACTAACTCCTGCTTGCCATCACCAGAAAGGCTCAGGTCCAGGGAGCCTGCCTTGCCATTTGACACTAGACTGAAGACATGACCAGAGCCATCCTTCTGTTCCACGGAGAGCAGCGTGCCTCTGCTTTTCTTGGCTTGACGGAGAGTGGCCAGGAGAATGAAACCCTTCTCAGCATGGATGGCATCTAATAAGTCTTGGAACTTTGAGTCAGGGACAGCAGGGATGCGACTGGCATCTTCAATGCGGTAAGCAGGGCTGGAGGATTCTGGTCCCTTCACCAGGTACACCCCGGGGGCCCGGCGCCCGGCTCCCTTCCGCATGAAGCCAATGAGTTCAAAGAGATCGAAGACACTGTTATCATCACTCCTGGACTCTGCAGAGAGAGATCAGGACAAGCATCATGAGAAAAGAACAAGAAGAGGCCGAGTGGGTGCTTATCTCCCAGGACTGCTTAACATTTTGGCTCCTGGTGCACATCGTGCGAGGCACAGCGCCTCACATCAGATCACAGACAGTAGCTCCGATGGTGCGGCAGTCCCACCAGGAGCTGCTGTGCAACAGTACATGTGCATTCTTGTACAGGAGCCAGTCAGCACAGGAGTGCCAGGTACCCGCCGACTGACACACAAAGGTAGCAGCCATTCTGGCATCTCATTACACTCTAGCAGCGCAGAAATAGACAGCAAAGCCCAGACTGCAACATTCCTATGCTAGGACATGGCAAAGTGGGTTTGCTTAATCCAGCTGAGTGACAGCAGCACAGTAGCAGCTTCTCTATGGCACCAAGACGGCAGCCTACTACCCCATTCCTTCTTCAACCAGTTCCTACATCATGTTCCTCCTTTCCTCTGCTCAGTGCAGAGGCAGACAAGCTACACGCTCAAGTCCTGGAGACTCTGCACTCCTATTTCTGAAGGTTACACAAAATTCCACACAAGAGAAAAGTTCCCTGTTCCCAACTAGGTGATGCTCAGGTTAAAACGCTTTTGTTCATTGAAAGCTTTGGAGCTCTTTACCACCGAGCAAAACTTCACCTGCCTACACAGGCACCAAAGTGTTTTGTTTTTGTTTCCCCCTTCCTTGATGGCCCCGGGTATCAGCACAGAACTGGCCTTACCTGCAGTGCGCTTGGTCTCTGAGCCGCCGAGCACGAGGAGAAGGAGGCAGAGAGCAGTCGCTGGTCCCATGGCAAAGGTCTGTCTCTGAACCCAGCCTGGGGACACACACGAGGAAGGTCACCGCGCTGCCGTCGCACCCACGACCGGCGCCAGCGAGGCTCCCGCAGGCAGGGAGGCTGCGCAGCGGGGACGGCGCAGGTGTCCCCGGCCGCCCTCGGACGGGACAGCGAGCGCGGCGGAAGCCGCTTCAGCACTTACCTGCGGGAAGAGCGTTCCGGGCGGTCAGCGCCGGCCTCCGGCTCCCGGCGACCAATATCCGCGGGCGGCCCCGACTGTCCCGGAGCGGGAGGGCGAGCAGCAGTAGTCAGCTGTGGCGGAGCTGCGGAGACACTGCGAACGCCGGCCGCCGCGCGCGGCTTTAAAGGGATGGCTCGCATTCCTGGGCGCACGGCGGGCCAATCGGCGGCGGCGGGGCAGGAAGCGGGAGGCGGGAGCCGGGTGGCTCCGGGGCCAGCGACAACTTTCCGCAGGGGCCGGGGGGCGGGGGCGGGCGCGCCCCACGGGCTGGAGGAGCGGGCNCCCCGAGCCGGCCGTGAACCCCGCCTGGCACCCGCTCCCGCCTGTCCCGCCGCCCGCTCGGCGTCCCGGCCCTGCCCTTCGGCCCCGGGGCTCCCGGCCGCGCGCACCGGCACAGGGGGACCCTGGGGGCGCGTCCCACCGCCGGCACCTGGCGGGGCCCTGGAGGGGAGGTGCGCCCAGACGCCAGTGCCTCCGGCTGTCCTGAGGCGCTGGTCAAAGCATCCTTCACTTAATTAACCCAATTCACTTAATGAGTCCTTCTCTGCCTGCCCACTGGTTCCAATACGCACCACACAGGACGCTGGGTTCATAAAAGGGGAATAACGTGATTTCTCGTTAGCTCTTCCTGCCTAGCCTTGGAGGAGCCGGGCCCCGTGGGGGACGAGAGGAGAGAGGACGGTAGGCTGGAGGAGCGGGGACCTGCCGTGTCCTCCTTTCCACTCCACCTCTCTTGTCACTGGAGAAAGGTGTGTGGGGATGACCCTCAAATGACTTGGCCCTAGGAATGAGATGACTGTAGCTGTACTGCAGCTGAGAATCTCCCATAGCAGCTTTGTTTAATGAACGAAATGACTAACACTACTTCAGCTAAGAATTTCCCGTGTAATATGAATTCCAGGTAACAGGAAATCTTCTAAAGGTTAAAGGGTAGGTTCCCTACATCATGTCATATTCTGAATGACTAAAAGTGACTTGAGCGTGTGAAACGGCTTTGAAGTAATTGAATTCCAAAAATGGTTAATTCCTCTGCATTCCCTGGCCTTTGTATGCTTGGCATGTGCTCCTGTGGAAAGTGGAGTGTCAGTGAACGAGAAGGACCTAGTCAGGCGATTGCGTGTGTGGTGAGGGAAAATTGGAGTGAGCAGTGACTGAGTTGGACTCTGAACTGTCTGAAATGCATCAGACAATCAGACTGGCTAACGTATGAGGAAGAATTACTGCACTACAGATTATCCCAGGAAATGCTCTGGGAAATTCTTAACCCGAAGAATGAGGTAGCTGCAGAATTGTGTATATTAGGGCAAAGCCAAAATTATTGTCTGCCCTTTTAACTTAGAGTATACCATCTGAAGTAGGTCTCTTTACAGTCCAGTGATTCATAGAAGAAAAACCTCAAGCGTCTCAAGATAAAAAACTGAGAAAGAAGAGAAATGATGGTGATGATGAGAGCCCTGTCAGTAAAAAAACCCTAAAAGATCAGCAAAGAGAGAGAGCAAGCAAGATATATGGACTGCTCTAACCTGCACAGGTTTAACATTTTATGCTAGTTGAGGTCATTTCTCTCCCTTCTTGCAGTCAGTATTCTCAGCAGAAAGCTGAAGAGCACAGTGAATGTGGTATCACATATCATGTCGTATCACAGAGTATTTCGCTTCTGTAAGTATAATGGTAAAGTACAAGAAAGAGCAACTTATCTCTTCACTGTTTGCTGGGTAAGGAATTGGTTGGACAGTCAAATCCAGCAGGTAGTGGTTAAGGGCTCAGAGTCCTGATGGACATCAGTCCCTCAGGGGTCTGTACCGGGACCAGTTCTATTTAATGTCTTTCTCAATTACACAGATGAAGGGATCAGCAAGTTTGCAGATGACACCAAGCTGAGCGGTGGAGTTGACACACCTGAAGGATGGAATACCGTCCAGTAAGGATCTGGACAAGCTCGGGAACAAGTCCATGAAAATCTCATGAGATTTAACAAGGCCAAGTGCAAGGTGCTGGTCGGCCCACCCCCAGTATCAACACAGGCTGGGGATGAACAGATCGAGAGCAGCCCTGCCCAGAAGCACTTGGGGGTGCTGGTGGATGAGAGGCTGGACAGGACCCAGCCATGGGCACTCCCAGCCCAGAGAGCCAAGTGTGTCCTGGGCTGCATCCAAAGCAGCGTGGCCAGCAGGGAGAGGGAGGGGATTCTGCCCCTCTGCTCCGCTCTGGTGAGACCCCACCTGCAGTGCTGCATCCAGCTCTGGGGTCCCAGCACAGGAAGGACCTGTTGGAGTGAGTCCAGAGGAGGTCCACGAAGATTAGAGGGGTCCTCTCCTACAAGGAACGGCTTAAAGAATTGGGATTGTTCAGCCTGTAGAAGGCTGTGGGTTGACTTTTTTGCAGCCTTCCACTACCTGAAAGGAGCCTACAAGAGAGCTGGAGAGGAACTTTTTACAAGGGCATGTAGGGGTGGGAAAAGGAGTAATGCCTTCACACTGAGAGTAGATTTAGATTAGATACTAGGATGAAATTCTTTATTCCATTTCTGGAAGGCCAGACTGGATGGGGCTCTGAGCAGCTTGGTCTAGTGGAAGGTGTACCTGCCCATGACAGAGGGAAAGTAAAGCAATACCAGAGCGTTTTGCCCACCACTCTTTCTCCCTCTCATGGGAATCCGGTCCCTGGAAAGTGATATGAGATGGTATTGAATAATATTAGGGCCTGGCCACTCCCCCTTCCTGGTTACTATAAAAAATTAACCCTGTCCTATAAAAAATTAACCCTGAAACTAGGACAGTGGGACAGTGGCTAAAGTCAGATGAGAAGGATCTCACCATTTATGACTTTCTGTGGCAAGTCATCTGTCGGTGTTTATTGTTCTAACAGTAAGGATGGTTGGCTAATGGTTGGCTCCCAGGGGAGGTAGATACCTGTTGGAGGAGTGCAGATTTCAATGCAGGGCATAACCCTTCCCCTCTGGGATGGAATCCAGGACATTGCTGTTTGGCAAATCTGTGTCATGTGTGTGAAACAGTCATTCTACAAAATTTGGAGTAAAAAAAATATGTTAGTGCATATGTTCTTGACAAGAATACCTTGCTTATTGGTGTTCTTTTTTTACAGGCATATTCTGTGTACTAATCACAGCTGTAATCTGTCTGCATGCACAAATCAGATTGGATATTTTTTGTCTTTGAAGTTCTTCCATCAAAATTAGACCTTCTTCCATACCAAAAAAAGTGTGGGAAATTGCAGTGTCTGGTTAACAGATAGCTAACTCATTGAGCTGAGCCCTTACCCCTTACAAGACAGAAATGTTTTAATTTCTTCTAAATTGTAGTGTGTGTGCAGCATATTTGTTTACTAAGAGTCAGATTTTGGGGTTTACAAAAGGAACTACAGTTTAATGAGAAAAACATGCTTTAAAGGGATTAACTGAGTGATAGTATTTTCTTACAGGGTTGCATATAGTTTTGTACCACTGTAATGCCAGTAGCATTTTTTTCACCAGAAAAAGTGAAGACATTCAGTAATTTTTAAGCCGTTTTTTCCCCTAGAAGGGAAAAGCATTTCTTTTAAAGAAATATTTAGAATTTGCATCATGAAGCAAAAAATACCCCCCCAACTCTATTCCTGAAACTAAAAATGTTAACTGTACTTTAGAGTTCAAGTTGGTTTCCTTTGTCTGTGAGGGAATAAAGAGGAAAACCCTAGTATTCTCTATCAAAAGGCTTTTTCATGTACTTCCTTTGTCAGTAGCAGATCAAAAGTAACCTTAGATATAGGCGTCTAGTCTCTGCCTCAGTGAAGTATTTCTAGTCAGTGAATCATTAGAGCATGTATTCAAATTCAAGCACATGGTAGAGTTTCCTTGGTTTTCATTAGAATTCTTGTGGACATACTTGTGGACATGTGTTTTCAGATGTTTTATTCAGCAGAGGTGACCATAAGTACGTGTTTGTACATTTATATACTGGGACCTTTGATCCTGTGAAGTGAAAGAAAGCTGTTCATTTACATCCGTTAGCAATCTGTGTCCCAGTGTGTTTTTGTGAGTTGTAAACAAGCTTGTAATCTGCAAAGCTTATATTCCTCACAATATAATCACAGATGAAGTGAAAAAGAGATTTAACTATTTGATCACCTATCAGAGCATCTCTCATCTCCATTAACTTCATGTTGCACAATCAGGTAGGATTGATTATGCACAAGACAGAACATAACACCTTTTGCCACAACATGAAACCACACTTGAGCAAAATACCGTATCATATATAAATCTTTACCCTGTTCTTTTCTTCTTTTAATTAGGTAGAAGCAATCAATTATTCACGGATCCAATAGAACACTCTTAAAAATGTTATTAATTTCTTGATATTGCACAATGTCTTCCAATCATCAGGAAAACAGGCATTGAAAGATCTGTGCAATACATAGCTGGGTGTTGCTGGCAGTCATGTGGTAGAAAAAATGAATAACTTGTATATTAAAAAAGGACTGTTCTATCATTACACAACTTGAAAGATATGTGTTTAAAATAACTAAGAGAATTCGTGAATAAACAGTAATGTACTCATGAGAGGGAAGATTAACTTTGTGCTAGGAAGGGATGTGCCTGGAGTTTCTTAAAGGCCAGTTGCTTAAAATGGAGTGTCTAGAAGGGACAGAAATATAAAATAAAAAGCTTGTCCTCTCTGTGTTATCACAATATATGTAGCTGTCTGCTTTTTTCCCACTTGCACAAAAACTGTTAGTGCAATCTATCTATATTACAGTCTATCTGTCTTATGAACTTGGTCTAGGTTTAACAAGACAAAGGATGAACTTCACTGTTGAGCTGTAAAATAAAGAATACTGGCATTAAGGCATTCCCTTATTCTGCACAAGTTTCTGCAGCAGTTTGATGCAGCAGCAATTGCACAACATGTACATACAGAGTAACAGTAACCACTTTAAGAAGAACACAGACTGGAAGAGATTCCATTTTGTGTTGAAGAAGGAGACTGAATAACAAAATTGCCTGGTATAGTTATTTTCAGGCTTTTATTACAAACAATGCCTTGGGGGCAGGGAAGTAAGATGTCTTGCCAAGAGATTATTTTGAGCAAATAAAATGATCTATGAAATTTATGACTAAGAATCCTTGACACACCCCAGCTAAAACTCCCAAGCAGTCTGCTACTTAATGGAACTGCAAGCCACATAATGTATATACATGAGGTGAAAAGTGCATAGAAAATATGGGTATATATTATGTCTAGCCTTTTCTTTATCCCAAAGGTCATAATAGTTGTGTTGAATACTGCAAAGCCTTTCCCATTCCTGTAGATTTTAGATACATCATTAGCTCTGTTGACCTGCTTACACAAATAAGGACTAGTGACATGAAAAAAATTCTTCGTGATCAGGTTCTTACGTGGCTTTATTAGAAGTTATCCTGATTTTGTCTGGCATACAGTTAATTTTCTTCCTATTAGCTGGTACAGTGCTGTGTTTTGGAATTAGGGTGAGAATAATGTTGATAACACACTGCTGTTTTAGTTGTTGCTAGGTAGTGTTTATACTGAGCCAAGGACTTTGCAGCTTGTCACCCTGCTCCACCAGTGAGTAGTCTGGGGGGCACAAGAAGCTGGAAAGGGATACAGCCAGGACAGCTGACACAAACTGGCCAGAGGAATATTCCTTACTATGTGATGTCACACTGTACAATAAAACTGGGGAGGTGGCCCACTGCTCGGGAACTGGCTGGGCATTGGTCGGTGGCATCACTTGTATATTTTAATTCTTATAACAGTAGTAACAAATTGCAGTATTCTTGTTATTATTTTTCCTTTCTTTTTCTGTCCTTTTGATCTTTATCTTAACCCACAGATTTTACTTGTTTTTCTTCTGATTCTCTACCCCATCCCACTGGTGGGGGAGTGAGCAGCTGTGTGGTGTTAAGGTGCCTGCTGGATTAATCCATGACAGAAGTGCAGCCTGCTGTGACTCATGCTTTCTAAATTCAAATCATATATAGCATTATATCTATATCAATTACAGTTGTCTCCCAAATTGTGTCACTTTAATTACTTTAATTGTTGGGAATGGGAGGAAATTTTGAGAAAGTTGTCTTAGCAGTTTGCTTGATACCATAGCATTGCTGGGTTGCATAGCACATGGAGTAGAGTAAGCAGTTCTGGAGAGAGTCATGCAGGAGCTAAAAAACTCTGATGTGTAGCACATACCTCCCTCTCTCCCCTGAAAAAAATAAAACTAATGTTTTCCACTATCCTGCCACCTCTCCGTTCTCTGAAATAAAACCTCTTATAATATCTGAAACAGGACAATCTTACAACTCCAGTAACATTAGAGACATCAAATAATTTGATCCATAGTGAGGAATAATTCTTATAGCCCTTTTGAGGCTCCAGACTTTGCTTGCAAAATAGAACGAAAGCACAAGCAGTGCTCTGCAACAGTTCTGCCTAGGGATACTTTCACTCAATATTAGGAAGTTCTCTAGGAAAGTATTCTGGGACACATGGGCCTTGAAGTTACAGCCTAGCATATTCTTTTAGTAGCCTAGCTTTGTTAGTAAGCACTTCAATCTAACAAACATGACAGTGAAAATAGTTCCTAGGAACTGAGAATGTATACATCAAAATTGCTTTGTCTATGATTTGAATGGAGTTAGTAGGGGTAGATTTTTATTTTAGCCAGATTTTGTAAGGAGATGAGACATCTGTGATCATGCTGTGTGTGTGTTTGGATATGTCTATGTAACAAATTGCTCTCTTCCTATCCTCCCTGATAACTTTAAAACTGTTTTCAAGCACAATCAAACACAAATTCAGCAGAGGAGCAGCATTTTTAAGGAAGTTCTCACAGGTCCCATGAAAATTGGCAGCTGAGTAAAGAAAGACAACCCAAATTGGGATGCTACTCAGAGGGTTCTTGACAAACTTGGGAGGTTGGCCTATGCAACCCTCATGATGTTCAACAAGGCCAAGTGCAAGGTCCTGCACCGGTTTTGGGGCAATCCCAAACTTGAATACAGGTTGGGCAGAGAACAGATTGAAAGCAGCCCTGAGGAGAAGGACCTGGGGATGTTGATTGTGGAGAAGCTCAGCATGACCCAGCAGTGTGCTCTTGCAACCCAGAGAGCCGATCATGTCCTGGGCTGCATCAAAAGAAATGTGGTCAGCAGGTTGAGGAAGGGGATTCTGCCTCTCTGCTCTGCTCTTGTGAGTTCCCTCCAAAGTACTGCATCCAGCTCTGGGACTTCCAACATAAGTAGTTTGTGGACCTGCTGGAGCAAGCCCAGAGGAGGGCCATTAAGATGATCTGAGGGCTGGAGCACCTCTCCTGTGTAAGCTGGCTGAGAGCTGGGGTGTTCATCCTGAAGAAGAAGAGGCTTCAAGGAGACCTTATAACACCTGCCAGTACTTTAAGAGAGCTAGAGAGGGACTTTTAACAATGGTTTGTGGTGATAGAACAAGGAGTGATGGTTTCCAACTGAGAGAGGGTAGGTTTAGATTAGATGTTAGGGTGGTGAGGCACTGGACCAGGTTTCTCAGACTCCATCCCTTGAAGTGTTAAGGCCTGGTTGGATGGGGCTCTGAGCAATATAGTCTGGCGAAAGGTGTTCCTGTCCATGGCAGGGAGGCTGGAACTAGAGGTAAAGGTGTAATTCTATTGCTTGTATGAACCAGACAAGTGGTGGATGACGAGGCAGCCACTTCATCCATGCTTTTTATTTTCAAGCACTCTTAACCAACCCCCATGTTTGCTTCTTTATTCCCAGACAATATGCAGATGAAGTAAGCACAGAACTGAGGACACAGAGCAGATAGATAAGGCTGTCATATATGAGAAGGAACTGGGGCTGTCAAATGGTAGCTCAGAGCAGAGAGAGCTAGATGAGATGAGAAGATATGTAACGTGGCATACAAGTACAGAGGAACCCGAACTAGTACTTGATTTTGTACAAATTCTTTGTTGTAGACAGTAAGCTAGAATACTAGCAGCAACATGAGGGAAAATAATAGAAAAGAAGGATTGAGGTCTCAAATGATTGTCTGTCTAATCTAGTCTTTTACAGTAAACCAAGCTCAAGTACAGCAGACCATTTCCAATTGCCCAACCTGTTTTTGTGAACCTTTTGTTCAGTTTATTTCCACAGCTTCTCCATGCAGCTTACTTACACATCTCTTCTTGCAGAACTGCTTTCACAGTACAGTTTTCTGTATTGGAAATGACTATGATTTCTTCTTGTCCTTCCTTCAGTAGACGTAGAGAAAGATTGGTTGCTGTCCCCTCACAAGCAATCTTGTATGCATGAAAGCCTCCTATCATGTCTTTCGTCAGCCTTCTAGACTAAACAAAACCAATTTCTTCAATCTCTCTTCATAGTTCATATTTTCTGAACTTCCTCATCTCCACTTTGGACTTTTTCCAGGTTTTCTTTAGCTTTTTTGAAAAGCATGGTAATGAAAACTCTTATACAATGCAATTCTCTGTCTAAAGCCTTCATAAGACTTAGGGAAAAAAATAACTTACTGTCTTATATGTAGAATATTTCTGGTCGTGTGTACTGGCATGACAGTGGTCTCCTCTTTCTTTCCTTGAACTTTAGTTCTGCAACAGTGTCAAATCATTAATTTTTATGCTGCCTGTGGTTTAATACAGGCTTCAAGTCCTGTCAATGTTTTTTGTTGCCTTTCCAGCTATTTTTGCATTGTATTTAATTTCTTGTTCATATGTACGGGAGTTGGTCTTCACTGTGATGAATTTTAACTTAGTTTTTTGTATACAAGACTGTTTATCAGGCAGAGCAGTTCGCATTTCAACATGGTTTTAGCCAACTTTGCTAAGGTAAGTGAAGAACAAGAATCTGATATAACTGCACAAAGCAAGCCAGAAAGTCTTGGAAGTTACTGTCAGTATTAGAGCATTTATTACAGAAGTACTCAAGAATATTCTTTAAATATTTGTAGAGTTATATTATTCAGTTGCAGAGGTGGAAAATAGAGGCATGAAGGAAAGTCCTGACAATAAGATTTTCAGAAACTGCCAGTGCAAAATTTTTGCCCCTGCAGAACAGCCTTGGATGTATTGGCCAAGTGTAAACGATTTCCTTCCTAAGAGTAAGCCTGATTTCCTACAATGGTGAAGGCATCCAAACTTGAAGGCCATTTAGAAAACTTTGACCAAAGGAACCTATCTGAAAACATCAAGCCAAGGCATAAACAAAGAATAAACTGGAATGTAATTTGAGTGTCTGTGTTTAGGAGTACGAACTATCTTATGTCTTGGCAACTGGTCTGAAGTAAAATATACAATCTTGCAGCTATGCTTATTAACTCCGGCTCAGCACTGACTGGCAATGTCTCTATACCACAGCTGTGCGTGTCTAGCTGGCTCAGTCTAGGAGTGGAGTTAATACAAGACTATCTCCACTGCTCGTTCAGACAAACACTGAATCTTTGTTTTCAGTCTTTTCCTCAGCAGGTAGACAAAGCACTGTACTGCCTCACATTGGCAGGCTAACATTTTTTGCAAGTGATAAAAGTCAAGATTTGAGGATACCAGCTACAATTTTCTCTCAGAAACTTCTAACTACCTGTAGTTTCCCAGTGAGAGTGGTGCTAAATGTACTTAGTAAAAGCGTGCTTCATCAGTGCAGAATCTCTTTTAGATTGCTAACTACTGCATGCAATTTTGCACATCCAGTATCTTTGCACACATTCTCAGGCGTGTAGAGATTTAAATGATACCATTCTTGATCCAAAGTGCCTGTCCTGTCTGGATACTGTAGATTCTACCTTTCTGCTTTTCTCTTTCATCGCTGAATTACTGATTGAGAAACAACTCTCAGACTTTACAAAGTTTCTCTCTGAGAAACTGTGAATTTCAGTATATGTATTCTCCTCTTATGGCCCTTCCAACAGATATACTCCATATGCTAAAGAGGCCTAAAAACCCAAATGCTGGCTTTGTAGCTCTGAACAATGTTTTTGTCATGCTAAAGACAGAATAGTATTCAACATACAGATGCAAGAAAATGAACTGCTAGAACATGTTTCAGAGTATGACCAATAGGCACAAGCCAGGGAAAAGGTACAGCCTCCAATTCACTTGCAGAAACATAAGTGGATAAAATATGTGTATATTGCATTTAATAATGTATATATCCTCAGGGAGAGATAAACATATTTCTGCTTTTAGATAAAAATAGACCAAAAAAAGAGATTAAAATCAGGAAGACGTTTAGTTTCTGGAGTTCATAACTCTGCATGTAACTTTTCAGTTCATCATGTGCTGGAAACTGCCCCTGTGTTGCTGAATAAATCACTCTGTGTTGCTTTGTTTTTGAGGTTTTATTTCTGAGCTGGTGATACTCCACACAAAATAGCCATTCTATGAACAAGTAGGAAGATATGTTTAATCAGAGCTTTTAGGAGTTAGAAACTAAAAAGGAAGTGGAATACGGTATGTGGATTGGCATGGAAAAGTAGGTGACTTCTTTTTTTTTTTTGTTGGAAGATGTTATTTGAGGTCAGGTAGCCCTTGTAGGCTGAAGGGTAAAAAAGAATAAAAAGCATAAATCCAAACCCCATTGCCTATAATACGGTAAGGAACGGGATGTTTGTGGAGAAATTCTCTGGGCAGCTTAGGTCTTGATTTTGGAAGCAAGCATCTAAATATATGAACTTAAACTGGGAACAGGACATTCTGCAGTTTTCTGCACCCCAACGTGCCTGAACATAAGGTTGAGGGTGAGGGTTAGCTTTAACAGATTGGAATGTGCCAGTAGTCAGAGGTTGCTGTACCAGTTATGACCATGATTTTGGGACCTAGCGCTGAATGAGCTAGCTGCTGTTGACTGCATTATGAGCAACTGTTTTTCACGCATAGTAGATTGTCAGTCAAAACACTCTTGTTCTTCTTTAATGACATCCTCAATAAGGGGGATATATTGGCAGCCACATCATGTTTTGATGGAAAGGAAGCATGAGTTTTCTTCATTCTAAGAAGACATTCTATGTCTTGAACTTCTTCATGTATGAACAAGATACTAGCATATTAATAGGTTAAAGAGGATTGTATAACTGAATACATAAAAAAAAATGCAGAAAGTATGTATATAAAGGTTATGGGGTTTTTAACTGGCGTATCAATTCTAACCACAGAAGGGAAATTCTGACAGGGTTTATAATACATGTATCGATATGTTTATGGAGGGAATGCTAGCTAATGTATGGTAATCCAACTGCTTTTAGAGCTTGTTGACTTATTTTTTTCTCCTGTAAATGATGCTGTAAAGACACTAGCTTGTAGTTGTTTCATCATGCAAGGATGTTAGCAACACCAAGAGTATTTTCATTTATTTCCTTTTTATAGCTAAAGCAATTTTATAATTGCAAAACTCCTTTTTAATTACCATTGTTATTTCTACAGTGGGAAGCTCACCTTGTTGTGGAATGTTGGTTTTGTTCTTGATTCTTTTGCCTTCCCAGCTTGTATAATTCTGCATAAGCAATTATGAAAATGTAAACTTGTCTAGCAACAAAGCAACCACAGAGATTTCCACATAAAGATGAGTAACTGTAGAGTCAAGTAGGAAGTGAAAAATTTGAACTTGGGAGGGAAAAAGGAAAGGAAGAGAACACTTATAAGTACTTGGTGGGAGTACAAAGGACGAACAGCCTACCTATCTGGGTCTTGCCCTTCACTTGCTTTGGTTGCCATGTGGCAAGTCAAATTAATCGATTTCCATTCCTCAAATCACCCATCAATGAGGACCATAACACAAATGGTAAGATAGCCATGAAATACATACAGCATATCAAAGGTACGATACTGTTATGAATTCAAAGCATTTTAAAAAATTACATCTCTGTAAAATAATACATTGCTTAGATAGATTCCACCAGACTTTGATTTATCCACTTCAGTCAGAAGCCATCAGGAAATAGAAGGTAATGTGTTGTGCTAGTTCGCTAGAAAACTGCTTCAAAAATAATTTAAGGAAATGCACAAGGAAAATTATTTTTTTCTGAAAGATATGCTTTGCCCTGCTGTTAGAGCTATATTATTTCTCTTTTCTGGTCCATTCATGCCTACAGTCATAGACTCAATATATTGAAACGATGGAGAAATACATGTTTTCTTCTCAGGATTTGCAACCAAATGAAATACATTCCCAAGAGTTACGAAGAGGTTTCATATCTAAAATGTTCAAATAAATCCCCAGTCATAAGAATGCATAAACAAAATACTGTAAAGGCCATTTTACTAAGAGAAAAAAATCAAAACTAAAGTTTTGTGTAGTGGGGATTCTTCACAGTGGTGAGAGTTGGCACATGCAATGGTATTAGGAAAGGAAAATAAGCATGCACAGTATAAAGTATTTAGAATGATAAGGCTTTTAATTTTGTTTGTAATTTCCAAGATTAGCTGATCTTCACACAGAGAGGGAAAGAAAAGAAAAGCCATAGTTTTTTTATTAAATTATTTTGGGAAAAACAACTACTTTAAACCTTTGTTTCTGTGCGGGAATACAAATAAATGCTTGACTGTATAAGTAGTCTGGGAATGGTACAAGTACAGCATGTGCTTATAGAGTGTGCATGGTAGAAATGCACCTTATAAACTGTCTATAGGCACAGTATTAATTTAACGAAGACTGTCAGCTAGAGTGTTAAGTGCAGTCTGCTTACTGAAACATTTGGAATCTGCGCTGCTGAGAATGTGACCTAAAAATGTTGCCTTTAAACTTTTATATAACCTCATCTTGACCTGGCTGCATTTCAGCTGAAGTTTTCAACAGTCAGTAACTTACACTGTTTCATGTGAGCAGCAGGGAAGACTTCAGACTGAGGGACAGCAAGTTGAGAAATTAATTGTCTAAAAAAGGGAGGAGGAAAAGGATGGAATGAGGAAAACTTGAAAACAGAATTGCTGTGAAACTTGGTGACGATGACAATAAGATTATTCTTATTGTTTGGTTTTACCCTGTGCCCCGTAAAACTTTAATCCAGTCATGTGGGGAAAGGAAAGTAGATTACTGTACAAATTATTCGTACAAAAGAACATACACTAGAACACGGTTTTCTAGCAAAAGAGTTTGGGATCAGCACTCAGGATGTGCAGAATGGGAACAAATATGTGGTTTGTAAAAGACCTCAGAAAGAAATACTAAATAATCCTCTTGAGATGGGAGGAGAATCACTGTTAGTATGAGTGTGTCATATCATATGAAGCGTAGTGGTTACTTGTGTGTTGCAATGGCCAGAAAAATGAACAGTTGCTCTGTTGCTGGAGAACAATACTGGTAATTTTTCCTCTGATGGTGGTCTTTTAAATTTTTTTTCCCCCCATCTGATTTAGAATATGATACTGTCTCTGGTAATTTGTTTGAGGGGTAAATGTATCTGCAAAGATCAAGACTCTGCAGTCATATGAAATCATTAACAGGTTTTTCTACAAAAACCCTCAACCAACCCAGATTTTCATTTTGGCACGAATTCAATCATTAATTGGGTTTTGTTGCTGTTAGTAAATTGAGCAAGATAGTATTATGCTTTTTGAGGCAGGGTTATTGTTCCAAATAAAAGTCTGTTTTGAAGTTCTGTTTGGGTCAGAAGTTGGTAACCATTCAAAGGAGATGGGAACACAAAGTGAGGAAAGTTGTAAGAGTAAAAATCTGTAAAATGCTTGAAGCATCTTACGTTGACAAGGAGTTTGTCTAAGAGAAACTTTCTCTAATTTTTCCATCTGTACCTTTTGGTAAAAGAAGACTTCAAACATTGGTTGACTTTGGTTTTTTTGGTGCATTTTGCTGTAGCATTGATGGTCTAATGTGATTTACAGCTGTAATCCAATGACTTTCAAAAGCATAGAGAAACTGAAGGTCAACATATTTTCTGGAGATGAAAATTTGGCTCTGAAGTTCTTCTAGGTAGTTTTGGCAAATCTGTGGTCTAGAGTGCCACACTTACCTACATGTTATTTGTATGTCCTGGATAGTAAAGGGAGGCCTTTGCTGTGTCTTTTACAATGTTATTGACCTTGGTTAGCTAGAAACAAACTGACAAATACACACTGACACTCCTAATTATTTCAAATAATATGATTTATCACTCCATGTAGGTGACTTCTTGCTCTTGAATTTCTCTTGTCAAGAGAAATTTTTTTCTTCGGCATGTAGTTTTTGATAACCTTGTGATGGGATAATCAATGGACAAAAATCCTTCAGTTAAGTCACCATATTGCCACTGGAAAATCTCCTTGCAGTAAAAGCCCTTCCTAACTACTGCTCACTTAGAAGTTTCTAAATGTGTTAACACCAGCAAATGCTTCTTGTAAGTATCTTCTGTATGTGGATTAAGACAAGATGTCTTGATCTCTTTCCTAGGCTGGATTTTAGAGGAGAGGCCCAATGTGACAGTCTGAACCAGCTGAGCATTTATGCTTTAAGTGTGTGAATAATTCATGTAGCTTTTGACACTGGATAGCAAGGAAACTTGGTTTTTATACCTGTTAAAGAAAGTGATATATTCTGGTGATAGACTCAGAAGTAAAACGACCTCAACTAGGTATTTAGATAGGCAAGGAAGACTGATGCAGGATCTTACTATGGTCAAAATTAAATTTAAATAATTAGGATCACAAAATGCCATGTTGATGTAAAGGTTTTCTTGGTGAGGTGCCAAAGATGTCATGGCTGAGATATCCAGAAAAAGGTGAAATTCAGTCCTGTGGCTTTTTTTTTCTGTTTTCAGTGTATATGTAATTTATGGTGAATTTCTGGAGCCATAAAGTTTCTGTATTCCAGAATTGTTCGGGATGTGTGTGTTCTCAAACACACACATACGCACAGCTGCCTACTCACGCTCCAGAAGAATCAACACAGCACGTCACGTCAGTCTGGCAGGATTACGTTCATTAGATGTTCATTTTTGCTCCTGACCTTTACCCACCCCCTCTCCTTTGATTTTCATTGTGAAGAAACAGCTTTAATAGTGGGATTATTTCTGGATTAGTTGAGCTCTTTAGCATATTGTCTATGGCCTTGTTTACCTTGCAAGAATCATTGAGCCTGATCTGAGTCCCATAACAATGTCACAGAGCACAATGGCCTGGAATGAGCAGTAGGCACAAAAACTCAGGACTATTAACCTGGCATAGGGAATGGCAATGGTCAAAGGCTTCTGGCAGGTTATTTGAGCTGGCAAGAGATTGAGAGCTGTTGCCAAAAACCCTGCAGAGACCAGTTTCTGAAAAAAATCAGAACGGCCTGCCTTAGGAAACTACTGTATCCATCTGTCCTGTGCCAGATACTGGGAGTAATCCCGAAGTCTACTCCAAGTGGTTTTGAAAAGCAGAAGAAAATTGCTTTCCAAGATGCACTGTCCAGTTTTTGATCCTAGATGATGGGAGATATGGTCTTCAGCACAACTGAGAGCAATGTAAAACTCTTAGGCAGATCCCCTCCTGATCTGCCAGATCCCAGCTCCTGGGCCTGGAGGACCTCACTGAAAATGTGTATCATGGACAGTTTTCAATGTGGAGACCTCAATATGGAGACAGGTGTATTTTAAGTTTTGATAGTAACTGCAGAAATATATATGTTTATTTGGCACATTTATCCCATTTCTTTTATGGACTGCTGTTTAAATTTTTGGGCTGAATTATTGCCTGTATTCATAGTGTGGATCTTTTTTCCTTTTATCCTTTTTTTTCTTTGCTGAGAAATGTGCAAAAGGCCTACTGCTCAGTCAGGATCTTGCATCTTTCCTCCTTTCTGTCTTTGAATGCTTACTCTGAGTGTTGTGATTTGTCAGCTAATTTAAAGTTAGATTCTAATGTTTAAACTCAGAATCAACTTCTCCTTCAAAATAGTCACTTGCAGTCGTGACTAAGAACCTTGTATCAGTGATTGTTTTTTATCTTGGGAAGTGAAAATGCCGATTTCTAGCATGGCAGATGGCAATTGTTAGTTATGCACTGAATTTTCTTTTGCTTTTTTCCGTCCAAATGTCAGACAAACCAAACTTATTTCATTTTGTCCCGATGTGGATTTTTTCGGAGAGGCTATTTGGACTTGCCTTTGACCACAGTACTCTTGGCAGGCTTATAATAGACCTATAAACTCTCTAGTTGTGAGCGGCTGTTGGATGAAAGCATTAGTTTAAAGAATAGTTTTAGGGTATTCGTAGGAAATTCTGAAAGTCATCTAACCCAGTAGATTTTCTCACAGTGGGTTTTGCATCACTGTCACATTTTCTCCCATGATTTCCCCATTTAGTCCGCTTGAGTATGAATCTTATTAACATATCTTTGTTTATAATTGTCTTGAAGGCAAGAATGTGGAAGGATTACAATTCCAGAATGTTTTAAATCCAAATTACATTAGCAAAGAGAAGTCTGGAAAACAAGGGAGAAAATCAACATTGAGGAGGAAAGAAAAACTGTTAACAAGATGAGGAAGAGGACTGGACTCTTAGAGAGCTTTTGCTGAGCACTTCCAGTCGCAGCCTGCTCCTCTGGACTTCTTCAACATGACTCTTTGCCAATATGCAGGTGTGGAGGAAGGATGAGGAGTATTTAAAGCACAGAGTGGAATTCATCTGGATTCAAAGCCACTCCTAGCCACTTGAAATCTCCCGCTCATTTTTGTGAGGTTTTAATCAGGATCCGGCCCTACTGCAGGCTTCTGAGTGAACCTCCACTTCTGAACAGAATAGGAGGCTTTGTTTTAGGCCAGCACATTGTAGTGAATCACTCTTCCATTTTTTGCAGCATGCACAGCAGAACTGTTTGTTCCAGAAATGAGCCTAAACACTAAATGCCACATTCAAATTCAGCCTTTCCTAAAGTTCAGAGGTGTTCCTCTCTGGTGGATGCACCAAACCACTTCCTTTATGTGCCATAACCAGTATCTGTCCCTCTCTGTCTCTGGAAAAGTGGTGCTCTAGACTAGCACTGCCATTGTGCCTATCAGAGAGAAAACTAACAAATTCAAAAGTCAAATTTTAAAAAATCTTCATTTTTTCCCAAGAAAATGAAAACCACACTTTACCTCTTCCTTCCCTGGCCAAAAAGTCTAATTATGAACTGCTGTCTCAAATTGATTTCAATCCTGTAGGAGGGACATTATCAGGCAGGACTTTGGGGCGTTTTCAGTTTGCAGGCTAGTTGTTTACTAAATTTTACAGTGTTTGCCTTTTCTTTGAGAACAAGCTAAAGCTAGGAATGTGAGTGTGCTGGAAATTTATTGCAGCTGGCAGCTGCAAAACAATGATTCTCAGCCAATGTGTTTATGAAAGAAGGAGAAGAAAAAGTTACCAAGTGTATAGTAATAAATAGCATGGTTCCAGTGTTGTCCTTTGTCAAGCAACTGCTATAGTATATGGCATGAATAAACCTTAGATACATTAACAAACCTTAGATTGGTTTTAAACTTTTACAAAAAGTTTGACAGACCTGTCTCTTCTTGCACTTTTCTGACCTGACATGTAGCTGGCTTGATTCATTTCTTGTTCATTTGTGATTTCATGCTAGCAACTAGATCACATATTTTATTTCAATGAATCTGCTAATTTTGCTTCTTGGCAAAGTAACAGAAAATTTGCCTTGGAATTTGTGAAGAGCTGGAAGAGACAAAATATTTGTGTGACAGGATCAGGACACATTGACCCTTTGAGCCAAGTCTACCTACCAGTGGCAGAAATATAATCTGGCCCATCTGCACCAACACATCTCCCGTGCCAATTTTGCGTGGAGGTACCAAAGTCAAAGCAAGAGCTTGATTTCCAAACAAAACTGAGGAAAACTTTCTACGGACAGCATCTCATTAACCTCTAGTGAGCCCCTGGCCTCTCTAAGGCACTTCAGTCAGACTCCAAAGGGAACCAGTGCTTCTCACTTCAGGCACTTCTCTTTCTCCTTGCTTATCAACTCGTCAGACTTCACTGATCCTTCAAAAAGTCAAACTTGGACATTCCTTGAAAGTGGGGCTGGGAGAAAGCATTTGCACAGTATGGTTGTCCTGGTTACGTCCAGGACAGGGTTAATTTTTTGCTGTAGCCAGGAGGGGCATGGTCAGGACCCAGGGGTGATTCTGTACCACCTCACATCATGACCAGGGGTGGGGAGTCTCTTATGAGGAGAAAGAGTTTCTTCCAGTCAAGCAAGCATGGCAGAGAGAGCAGTTGGGTGGTGCCCGTTCTGAGCTGGAGGGAGAGGTTGGGGTGGTGTGGCTGTGGTCAGGTCAGGCTCCACGGTGAGCATTTTACATATGTATCACTCTATCACTTTTGTACAATTTTGTTATTAATATTGCTGCTCTTACCATTCATTTTCTTATCCCATTGCTGTTTCCAGTAAGTTATTCTTATCTCAACCCACAATCTTTGCCTTTTGTGCCTCTAACTCTCCTCTCCATCCTACCATAGGGCAGAGGGGGAGGGGGAGTGAGTGAGCAGCAGCATGGTTTGGAGAGGCTCAATGGTAGCACTAAACTGGGGAGTACCATTTCTAAACCATGAAAATAGTTCCCTTGGTAATTTAGTTGCTGAGATGGTATAGGGAGAAGAAAAGTTGCAATTGAAATTAGCATGTGATAAAATTTATTTTTTCATTTCCTTTCATTTATGCAATGCCCGATATATACAGGACAAATCATTAGTAACTCAGTGTCTACACCAAACACAGGCTGAAGGTTTAAATAAATAAGCACATTGCTCTGAAATGTTGCTTATCGTGTTTTTCTTTCTTTCACAGTTTTGTGGTAACTTTCAGGTTAGATTACTCACTCAGGATATTTTTTTCTGTTTCCCAATCTATGGTATGTGTCTGCTTACTTTTAAATAAATGCTAAAGCTGTTAACGATCAGTCAGACTCCAGTGCAAAAGTTCAAGTCCTGAAATGTTAATTTCTTTTTTTCTGTCTATTGTCACTTTAAGTGGACTGAGGACGTCTATAGTTTGTTACTGCTGTTTCTCAGGGAGACTTTAAAAACCTAAATGCATTCAGCTGTGTTGAGTGAGGCTCAGAAGAAATGGTGTCCTGACAGGGTTTTAGTTGGAAGCTATTTTAATTGGCTCCTTGGCTTGTTAAGGTTAAATGTGTATACATTGACATATATGAAATGGGATTGTCATATCCAGAACTGAAACAATCACATGCTTCTGCTGTAGCGGAAAGGATTACTGGGAAATGATAAACTCATTGCAAAATCTCTGAAGTTATAAAAAGTAGAAGAAATTTATAAAAGATTATAAAAGATTAATTAATGCTATTCCATTCTGATATATAAAATTTAACTTACATTTTTAATGTCCTGGAGGAAAGAATGTTTTTGTTTTGTGTCATACAAAAGGGCTCCTAGAATGCATTAATGCAGATCTTTAGAATGGATTAATACAAGTCTTCAATATTTATTCATGAATCCTTGCTCCTCAAAGAGCTAATAAACCTATTCTGGATTACATTCTCTCTGTATGACAGCAACATTTGAATTTCATGGCACAAGGTCATCTTTCAACATCACCTTAATGCTAAGATTATTAATTTTCTCTGTTTTAGGATACTGCATTATATATCTGTGAAAAATCAGGCAGTGAATTCCCTAAAGCTCAACAGGTGTCCCTGAATTCTGGTACTCCCTTGAGTAGGGCCAAGTCTTTGGGAAACCAAATGAACACCACAAAACTGAGCTTTCTTAAACCAGGAATTTTTCAACAAGTCTGATGACTAAAAGAACTTTCCTTAAACCCCCAAAAATCCTTCTGCCTGACAAAAATTCTCCCACCTTAGATTCCCACAAACTTAAAGTAGGAAATAATTTCATATTTGTTATCTGTAAGAAACGTCACTGATTTACTTAAATGTTGCAGAACCAAATACCCTTCCAATACAAATGAAGGGGCATGTAAAAATATCTTCTGTTAAGATCCACACTAAATGGATTGTTGTGCCTGCTTCCCAGTATGACGCAAAGCCTTACTTACTTCTGGTTTTACTTTTAAACTTCCTAATCCTCTAAAACATGAAAATTCAAGTCCAATTTTTATTGTATGCCTGGGACTGAAAATGCGTAGTCGTCACTTCACATTTTAATGCAGTGTGGTTTAAAGCAAATGTTCTAAAAAGAATTTGCTTTGCCCTCTGAAAATCAGCAATGACCTCCCAGATGACTGATTCATAACTTTGGAGACCACAGGTATGAAACTAAAATGGAGTAGGAATCTGATGGGTGCTGCCCTATCCTTCGACACTGCCTTGAAACAGTGCTTTTTGTATGGCTAACACGTTTTTCCCTCAGTGTTAAAAGAATTTTTCTTCTGATTTTAAGCAAAAGCATGATCTCAATTATTTGGCAAGTCCTTAAAGATGTTATTCTGCAATTAAGAAGAAGAGAGTAATGATTCTGGTAGAATTTTGGGGGTTTTTTCCACAGTTTACAATGACTACTCATGAGCACAATCCCTGCATGAAATGTTAAGGCTCAGTAGAATGCATTATTTAATACGATTGTATCATGGAAAATGTCCTTATTGTGCAATGATGGACAGTGCTACCATCTTCCATACCATCTGTCTGCTTCCCCCAGCTTAATGAATCAGTTCCTGAATGATTCAAAGATATTTTATAGAAAAGTCTGAGCCATCTTAGAAAAGATGTAAGTTGATAATATCAAAAGTTATTTTATCTTGATTGGTTGATACATGCTCAAACTTACTTTTAGAAAATCGAAATAAAACCCCTAGCTTTGGATTTTACTTGCTACTCAGGCCACATATAATTTCTAAAAATGATCCCGAATAGTTTTGAACAAATGAAGACTCACTAAAATCAGCATGATAAGTGATACTGGAGAACTTTTCCCATCTAAAGGACAGAAAAAACCTAATGCAAGAAAATTATGCTTTTTGCTGCTTAGCATCCCGTCATCTGCAGAGCATGTCAGTAATCTGTTAAGCAGCTGACCTTATCCCATGGTACGCTATAGAGCTTGGTGGAACTGCAGTCCAAGGCTCTGCTCTTTGCTCCTAGGCTGGCTTTGTGCTCGGTCTCTTGTGCTCTGCATTACATCCTTGGCCAATTCAGCAGCAATATTACACATGCTCATGAGGGAACCTCTGTGCAGTCTTTCTTGCTGGGAAGGATAAGCTGCCTCATATGGGACCTTGCATGTGGGAGGAGTACACAAAAGAATAGGATGATTCAGAGTCCTTAGAGAGGCAAAATGTAGCAGCAGACTGACTATTGGAGCTCTGTCTGGGCAAACTGGGTTTGATTCCTGATGTGGCAGTGCAAAACTGTAGCCAGCATGTTGATGAACTTCCCATCAGACTTGCCTTTTACTTCCAGCCTTTACAGTGCTAAGAGGCTACAAGGCTGTTTTTGTTGGAGGGTAGAAGATAAGAACAAACAACCCAAATCCAAATTTTGGTGCAATCCAATTACCATAGTAGCTGCCTGTTTTTATGGTAAAAGTTTTGGGTTAGTTGTGTCTTTTTTTTTTTTTTGGAAGAATACTTTTAAAATAAAAAGATACATTTTTTAAAATAAAAAATAAGTACTAATAGGGCATGTAAATCTTTCCATGTAATGCTTTGACATTTGCAGTTCAACCTCAGCCTTGTGTCAGCTTATACTGCCAAGACATGAATATCTATACTATCATGAAAAAGTAGGTACAGTTACAGATTTCCTTGAGGGCATCCAACGTGAAGAGACTCATTTAAAATTCAGACAGGAATTTAAGGAAAACCCAACACTCTTCTGGCCCAGTAAATTCCTACTTGCTCTTGAGTCAACCCAATCTTTTGTAAGGCCTCATATTTCTGGAAAAGTTATCAATGAACAATGTCTGCTTGCACCAGTGCCCATTTTCTGTAAAGAACTTCTGTTTGTTGCTTTATGGCCTCCGCATCTACATCTTATGTCTAAAGCAGAAGGATGACTGAAGGTATCCCAGTGCCTTTCACGCAGTGTGTTAACACCAGAAAGCTGCATGATTCCAGCCAAGATGTAGGACCTTTAGATCCACTTATAACTGCAGTAACCATTTTGGATGTTTTAGTTTTTTCATTGATGCATAGAAAAAAAAGGTGCAGATATATTTTTCTATACTTGTCACCATTTCCTCCATTACATCAGGCTATAGCATCAAGCGAGTCAATATTTTCCTCAATATTTTAATCAGAAGATGTTCATATAAGCCGATAAGCCAAAACACTCTTTTCCTTGCAGTGGATCTAGGCTACTGCAGTTTTCACTGAGACACCCCTTGAGTCAGTTTAGAGTAAAACATACACTGCCAATACTACAATTTTGCATATGGATTTAATTTTTAGGCTTAATATAGAGGGTGAGTGATGTGACTGTTCTTTCTTTTCTGAATTGGTAACTTATTTAAGGCAGGAGCTACCTTTTGTGTTCCTTGCAGTAGTAATTGTAGGACTAAACCAGCACACCGTAATTCTCAAATTTTTAAACATTAAAGTAGTTTAAAATTTAATATTCGCTTATGCTGGAGCCTCTTAGTTTTATCTTTATCTTATGTGAATGTTGCTCATAATGATTCTAGATGTTTTAAGGGGTCCAATGAGATCTGGTTGTCTGGCTCTATATGAATTCAATACTTTCACTCACAAACTGAAAACTGTGAAAAAGCTATACAAATAATTTAGAAAATAAAAGAGTGACAACCTAGACAATGGTAGAAACAACACTGGTTTATGATGTGATTAAATACTTGATGAAGGAAAATTCCACTGCATTTGTTCTCATTGATTTATTTTGCCTGTTTTGAGCCAAAGACTTGGAGTCCAGGAGTTTTGATGTTTGCTGTATCACAGACCTTAGCATTACTAATTCCTTGATGCCATGGGAATGTACCTCCCTGTCAGAGGTGGAATTTTACCTGATGGTGTGAGAGTATTCAGGGTACACATTCTGGGCTCCCTCAGGAATCCTGACCCATTTCTTTTTCTTGTCCTAAGGCAAGCAGTTGATGCCAGAAGGGAAAACATCTGGAGAAAAACAAAACTTTTAACTCAGGTGTCTTCTAAAATACTGGATTTCACCCAAGAAGGAGCCTTCAGACCCCTCAGTAACATCAGTACCATCACAACATCAGCAGTCAGAACTCCAGTTTGTGAACCAGATGTAGCACAAGGTCAAGAAGGAAAAGCTTAGGGCAGGAGTGTGTTGGGTGGTGTCAGTGAGTTTATTTGTCAACTCAATGGATAGCTAAGGAGTTCTACAGGGAAATCTGCCTGTTCCTGCTTTCTGCTCCAGAGATTTACTTGTAAGGCGCATGGTCAGCTTTGCATATTCTTAGAACTTGAAGAGACATTAAGATAGTGAATTTGAACTCACTGCATTGTTGTGTTTTTCTGGCAAGTCTTTTTTTCAACATTCTAAATGATTTCCATCTACAGCAGAATTTAATCCAGACCAGAAGATCTCAGTCTGCTCATTCTGTGGGAGGGTGCAGATTGGGATGTGGTTCCAGTCTCTCTGGCTGAAGCCCGTTTCATGTCTCTGTTGTGGTTTTATGAGTTGATATAGCAAATATGTGACATTTGCTCTCCTTTTTTTCTTCTCTTGGAGTTTTTAGAGGCATGAGAGTTCCCGCTGTAGTGTAAGGCAGAAAACAACAGAAGAAGTCTGAATAATAATGGTATTCTGTGCAGAAATCTCCATGCCTGGAGAAGAGCAATTATTTGGAACCTCCTAAAGGTTAAGGACATGTTGGATGTATAGACGTTTGCGGATCATGAAAAAATCCATTTTGAGGAAGAGCAGAGACGCAAACATCATTTTCCCCAGCAGATGCTACCAAACTATGAAGTCCCTTTCTATATAAGGAATTTCTAAAGGCATAGCATTACTAGGACAAAGATGCAGTCTTATTAAAGATTCTCAGTACAGTAATATGAAAGATCAGATTTCAGTTCAAGCAAGTTCTTTCTGATAGTTATTTGGTATCTAATATAGCTGCCTGAACATTTCATCTATTGAGTAGAGAGAAATGGACACGTCCAACAAGTGTTTAATCTCTGAAAGTATGGTGCCTGAAATAGCTGGAGGAATACACTTTCTGGGTGGTTCTGTCACTTTCCAGTGGTAATGGAAGTAACATGGGAAACTAATATGGGCTAGACACCTGGATTTTAGATGACGTGAATCCCTTCCTGTATTTCTTCCCATTGTGGTGTGAAGAGGCAGTGCCTCAATAACAATGTTGTGGAAGATATTAAGTTGACCCAAGTTAGTCAAGAGTAGTAGTTAAATGTTTGTGCAACAAAGTCTGTAACCCTGTATATTCCACTTAAAAGTCACAACAGGTAAGCAAACAGTGCCATAGTATGAAACATACACCTGTCTGAGCAACAGGAACTTTATCTGACCGCTAAAATTCCTCAGAGCTGTACAGCCATTACAAGTGTAATGATTAAAAGCCATGTAACTGAAGACTAACAAGCAGGTTTATATATCCTAATTTCTTAACCTACCTATGATACTTGTGTATTATGCTTTTGATGTTTGGGGGTTTTTTTGTTAAACTTTTAATATTTTCACACATGTCCCCTTGGTGGACACTGTCATAAGTCAAAACTTTAGGGCCTATCCACAATATTGTCTCAATAAACAGGGCATTGATGTAGAGCTCTGGCCCTTGTGCTGGGCCTTTGTGCAGCTTTGGACTGTAAGGAACAAGAAAAGACGGCTACTGAAGAGACTGATTTTCTTGACTTTTTTGTGTTTCTTGGTAATAAGTAACAGGTGAGAATTCATCCCTTCCTTTCTCCCCAGAGAATTTGAAATACAAACAGGTTCAACTTTTTTCTTTTTTTTTTTTTATTTTTTTCAGAATGCTTTTCTTTGTTGTTCTATTTTCTTCATGTCATGTCAGAAGCAATTAAAAAGAAGAGAGATTGGAACAGTTCCTTTTTGGCCAGAGCCAACTTTACTCATGCTACAGTGACCTCGCTCTAATTGATACTTCCTTTGCTGCCAAATATTCTAGATAACCCTCTAAATTCAGCAAAGGAGTGCTATGGTGCATGTATAGGCCTCTTATAGGTTTCTGGTTTCGTATTTTACACTATGTTTAAGCCAAGGAAACCATTTTTTCCCTCATATTGATTGTGTCTATTTTTAGGACAGGATTTGAAAGGCAGTGGATAAATATGCACTGATAATTTTGCATTTAGATTTCTGTGTGTACAGAATTCTGGCCACACATCCTGCTGCCACTGGCATATAGGAATTGAATACTCTCTGCTCTGTTTAGGCAGGTAAAGTTTCCTGCTGGCAAAGGCATTTGAGATAGAAAGTAAAGGAATTTGAGATAGAAAGTAAAATTTCTCACTTAAAACTAAGGGCAGTTGTGGTGAATGCTTTAAAGTTCCTTTGCAAGCACTGCAGGAGGTACCACACATACAGGACGTGTTATATCCAGATGGCCAGTATTAAAACCGAGAGGTAAATATGTCCTGATTTAAAAGGAGTAGATTATTCTAAGTGCAATTAGATAAATCACCAGTGTCAAGGGAAAGTTTCCAGATACAAAATATCCAGCTGGGAAAGGTAGGAAGTGACAGTGATACATTGTCATGTTACCATTTTTAATCCTAGGAAATATTTTGCATTTCCTCCTATCAAGTTGTTGGGAGGCCAATATCTTGGCCTTCACCAAGCAGATTGCTTTTGTACACCAGTTTTGTATGTATGGAGAAAATACTGATATGGCAGACTCATCAGACTGGATCTAACCAAATTTTCCTCTATTAATATATTCAACATGCTCTAGCTGACCTCACCAGAGGTCGTAACAACAGCAGATGTGGCCTATTCTTTAGAATGTCCTTTAGTTCAACTTGCTTTTATCCAGAAGCCTAAACGCTGGATCAATATGTTGTAAGTTACCTAAAGAGCTCTAACATTTCAGGTACCGTACAGAAGTTTATGTTTATCATTCAGCACTTTACTATAGACTAGTATGAGTTTTGTGCACTTCCCCCTTGAATAATTTCTTGATGTTTCTCCTGCAGAGATTAGGACTTGGTAAATACTAGTATGTTGCATGTTCTATAGCTGGGTCTTGACTGCCTGCTCAGCAGTACATCTCTGTACATTTCTCAAACGTTATATCTTAGCTATGTGGTAGGTAGGCAGCATTTCAAGGCAGAAAGAATTACATGCCAATGTCTGAGGAAAGACAGTAATGCTCTGCTTGCTGTCACTGGGGATTTCTCAGTCTGACATCCCTATTTCGGATGTAGCTATTTCCCTTTAGAGAATTTCCAGCAGGAAAGCAAAAACAAGCCTACAATTATTTCTGTTTTGTTTTACTATTTACACAAATGTTTCTGATGCAGATGTAATTTCTCAATCTACAATTTATTATTTCACTTGCCTTTAAATAAGAATGCCAGCACATTGCCACTGTGAGCAGTGAGGTGCTTTGTTTCATTTTAACTTGTACAGCATGCTAGCTTTGGTAGCCTCCACTGAAAATCTTTTGGCTTTCTGCAGTAATATTTTGCCATACCTACCAGAGACACACACCTATGTCTCCTCTAGGAGCTGGAATTTAGAAAAAACAGTGCTTTTCCCTTTGGTGGCATGGAAGTTATGGGCAGCTATTTCTCTCTACACTGAATTTTTACATTTGGTGCTGAAACAAAGTGCCTCTTCATGCCCATCTGACTTTTAAAATAAGGCTTATGATAAAGATTTAAATGATGGAAAAGTGAGGGAAGGATGTAAGTGATTTATTTTCATGTCTGTTAGAACATGACTCATCCACAGGTTAGCTGATTTTTATGTAAAACTCCCTTTTGCCCATATGTTGACACTGTTAGATTTATAAAATTGAATACCTGTTAGGAAACCGCAGAGCTTAGGTGGCTCTTTAGTCTTCGTATCTGCTTTTTTTTGGCATGTGCACTTCCAAAGCTTTACATAATTGATAATTATACTTTAATTTTACTGCTAAGAAAATAATAAATAAAAAGTAATTGAATAACATTGCAGAGGAGAAAATATCCAATGTTGCTTCTGAAACAAATGCGAATAGGGTATACTTTTTCAGTAGCTGATAAAGAAAGGAATTTTAGTCCTTTCTGTAATGGAAAACATCATTATTAGTCCTGAATTTAGTCAGAGCTAGTTTTTATTTTTGTATTAAAAAGATTACTAAATATAATTTTATAAACCAACAAATTCTGATTTCGATTAAATGGGAGCCATTTTTTTTTCTTAATCTAGTTCGTACTTCTTAGCTTTCACAGTAGAAAATATTTCTTGGTTTCTCACATAATTCTGAGGAAAATTATCTTTTCCAGACTTACATTTTGAGGGCTCCAAAGAGATCAAAATATGACCAGAATGTCCATTAAAGTGTTTGGATTCCAGAATGGTGCTACACAATTACTATGCTATTCCCACTTCACAATAAGATAATATTTGTTCAAAATTACTCCTGTGTTGTGTTTTCAGGCCACTAGATTTGAGGCTTTATTATAACATTAAGAATATATCTACATATGTTACTTATTCTGCAGGAGGAGATTAACACAGTGGTGTAAGTATATAACAAAGTAAGAGTAGCATCTGAAGTAATTTAAAAAAGAGATCAGTATTTTCTTTTCCAACCTTGAAAGAGAATAGCCAAAGGATAGGAAGACAGTAAAATAATATTTATGTGTCAAAAGTACTCTTGGCATCTGTTCTTTATTGATGAGGATAATATTTATCGCCATCTGGTTTTCTGATATTGCTTATCTAGGGTTGCCATAGGACACAAACAGCTGGATTAAATTCCATCATGTTGCATCACCCTGACTCATTTATTTTTTCTTATCTATGAAAATTTCTTATTGTAAATAACATCTCACTCTTTCCCTTTCTGAAGTGCTTTGCTCTCTTGCACAATTCATGTGGTCTCTTTCAGTCTTTCTCTCTCTCTTACCTTCCTCTTTTCTATTCCTGCTTTTTATTTTTCCCTCCATCTCTCTCAGGTTCTCTCTCCCTTGTCCTCTTTTTCTCTCCTGTTTCTTAGCTCATCAAATGCTAAGTAGCTCAATGGATATGTTTTAGCCTCACCTATGGGATCTAAATATAGGTTTAATATTGCAATAATAATAATAATAATAGTAAAAATTTGTATAATGTGAGAGGTTAGTTAAAGTTCATTTAATCTTTCCAACTGAGATTTCAGTCTACTTAATTCAGAAACTTTGACCTAATGTCATAGGGTTAGGGCCTTATGGCTGATTCCCTGGAACTGTTTAGCTGCTTTAAAATATTAGGTAACTTTTTATAACTTTTTATAGTTACAAAGATGCCTAATATATTGGCTGTTTTCAAGCTTTTGTAGAGTGTCTGAAGCCCACTAGTTCTGTATAAGATTGTAGTACCTATATGCAAAAGAAATAATTGCAGATATATGATTTGTCAATTTACACAACACTTCCTTTGAAACTGGTAGTTTTTTTTTTAGAAATTGGATATTTTAGAAGCATCAATTCAGATGTAGCTGGAAGTCTTTCAGAAATGTAAATTCAAATCTGCCTCAGATTTTGGGTAAAACCACAGTGTGGCCATTTTGTGCATATTTATTTGAAAAATGCTATTTTTTCATTGCCAATGGCAAAAGCTAAAAGGAGATTCCTTATTTGTTTCATGAGAAGAGACTTCTGATGATGAAAATGTTCCACTTCAGAATCTTAGTGTTGCACAGATATTTTGCTTTCAAAGTTTTTACTCAAATTTTGTGTATTTTTAGTCTTTTAAAGCAGCATGCAGCATATTGCTGCAAAAATAATAGATATTTTCTAACAACTCACGACTAATTTTTTAATATAACATTGTGCAAAGAGAGATTCCTTTAGGTCAGCTACAAAACAAAGGGGAAGAATGTGAATTCAGGGCAGAAATCATAGTTTGTCTCACATCCACAGCTGAAGAGGTGCAGCTCTTTTGTGGTCTCTAAAATTTATCCGAAGCTCATCTAACCTTCCCTCTAGTGCTCCCAAAGGTATGTCTCTGGAAGTGGCCCATATTGGCATAAGCGCACCTATTGCAAAGGAGCAGATCCAGTAGCTCTGCGAGGTGTTCCTCTACAGGCTGGGATGGGATCTGGGTGTTACCACGGCATTGTAAGGGCAGTGAGTTAAATATGTGAACATAGAGGAAGAGCAGAATGCAGGACCAGCTCTGGTGCTGTTCGTGGTGTTCGAAGCTGAGGCACACAGGATGTGGACTAATCCTGGGCAAGACAGCCTGACTCTGTGTAAGTTTCTAGGGAAGACATGAAGGAACAGACTATGGTGACAAACAGATCTAGGAAGATACACCTTGTTATTATGCCCATGAGAACAAATGGCATTAGGTATGTCATTGTAGAGGGATGAACAACCTGACGGGGTGACAGAGTTTTCACTGCATGCTAGGTGCAAGCCAGGAGGGATTTCTCTTGGGAACAAATAAACATAAGCCTGCTTGCAGGAGCTGTTATTTATAGCAGTAGTCTACTGCGTGTATAGAAACCTGGTATTACAGCTGAAAATGAAATATTGTCATCAGCTGTGGAATAGGAAAGGAAAACATGAGGACTTGTGAAAATTTATGCGCATTGGTGTGCTGCTTCTTAAGCATTGAAGTGTTTTCAGAAGCAGCCAACAATTCTGAAAAAAACATCACTGGCCTAGGAAATATTTTCTGCATGGGTTGTGACAATATTTAGTGAACTTGCAAAGCCTGCTGAAAATATGGGTCCAGCATCTGGCTACCACGGATGGAAAATGGGAAAGAGTGTTACAAAGGCATATCAGTGGTGGTTCTATGCAGCTTGGTTGAGCATCCTGTTTATACTGGCCTGAATTTTACTCCTCTTTGGGGTAATGATGCTAGAGAACATCTTACGAAGAAGGAACTTGAATCACTGTCAGGTTTCACACCAGTTTAAACTTCCCCTTTGTCATGTTCTTGCTGGTTGCTGGTTGCTATCCTGTTCAGTCATTAATCCCTGTAACTGGCAAGATGATAAAGTAGTTCCCTTTAGAATGATGCCTTCATAACAGCCATTTTGTTCTGCTTGGCTCTGTGGCAGGTGGTGTTGCATGAGAAAAATCTGGAAATGGAAAATCTAAATTAAATTAATAATAATACTTTGTTAGTGAAACAACTAGATTGAGGTTAGATTTTTAAATGATATAAACTGAGCTACAATCTATGGTATACAGTTTTCTCCTGTGTACACAATCTACAGTATACGAGACCTTTTCTGTTTTGCTGCTTCACTCAGATGTTAATGATACATATCCCATTGTGCATAGACATTTATACATTTTGAGAACCCAAGAACCATGCTGATTTGATTTTTCAAGTTGTTTTTGTGTGTGTGTGTGTGTGTGTGTGTGTGTTGAGGTTTGGGATTTTTTTAGAGTGGTTTTGTGCTAATTGAAAAAGCAGATATTTCTTCTTACTAAAATCTATTAACTTTTGAGACTAGAAGAAAACATTTACTGACAGTCGTTCATACATGGAGCTGCCCAGGTTCTTTCAAAAAAAGTATCTTTCCTGAAAAGATACATACACATAAACAGTGAAAGGAGCGGTGACTGGTGAAACCAGGTGCACGTACAGATTTTTTATCTTTAAGGTATATTCTAAGAGATACTGAAATATGTGCTCATTACTGTGGTTACAATGATGAGGGGATGGTTGTTTATTGGTTAGGGTTACTTTTGGCTATTTCTGAGAGTCATCAAAGTAAACAGAAAGGGTAATTAATATATGCTCATTTAACAAGTTTACTGTGTAAGGCCATAGCAAGGGTTCAGTAATTTCTTAGGACATTTGTAGCTTGTAAATATTTTAAGCTGAGCAATGGCTACTTGGTATATTATTCAATGAAAGATGTTCTTTATATTTCTCTGACATCCATCCCCACCAACTAGCTTTACTTCGTAACCCTGTCAGTGGTTGTTCTTACGAGTATTGATTTTTTTGAGCTTTTTATGTCTTTGTACTGACCCTAGTGTTTTTGGTGCTGCTTAGTGAACATCTCTATTACAAATGAAAAATATCAGAAAGAAAGAAAGGAAGGACTTATTTTCCTGTAATATCATTACAGTAACAGACCTGGATGGAGGCTGTTCTCCTTGCAGCCTCTTGTGAAGCCTGGGACAAAGCTGCTGTGAGAATTCCACGCTGGAGATACTGAGGGGAACACTCTGCTGTCACCACAATGTGTCACGCTTGACATGAGAACAAACATAAGAATTTTACTCAGGAGCTTCAGAGACCTGCAAATAATATGTGCTGAGGGATACCTGTCTGCATGAGGTATAGAAACAGGCACCAGAGCATTTATTCAGTTTGGCAGCCAGCAGAAGGAAACATAATGTCTTATTTCTTTGATTGCAAAAAGAGAGAAACATTCTGGAGGGTTGTAAGCCCTAAATTCTGCTACATTTAAGCTCTGCATTCAGTTTTAAATGTTGCTTGTCTTTACAGCCTGAGTATAACCCTTAAACTATACTTGAAGACATTCTTCTCTAAGCATCAGGTGCACTGGAAGAGCAGACAGCAAAAAAGAGGGAAATGCCCCTGAGTAGATTGGTATTATATTTCTTTTAAGCCTTAATTTATGAGAAAACCTGTTTCATAAATTAAGCTTGAGGAAAATCAAGAACTAAGCCTATTTTTAAAAGATCTTTCTAACAGATCTTATTAAAATAAGCACAAAAGCAAGTGTTCAGTTATCTTAACATTTCTCTTTTTTTAACTTATAAAGGTATATTTTGCCATTCTGTATCATGTAACAAAACAAAGACAAATTCAGATGTGGAGTTATTATATGCTGAATTTCCCTCTTATTAAAATTTGAGCAGAATGAATTATGAGGGACTTTCCATAATGACAAGCTAAGGACATGCTCAACTCATTATGTGGGATCTTGACAGAGACTTTTCAGGAGTATTTCTGTGAACTCATTCTGTTCTTTCACAAAAGTATATAGGATGAGGAAAGGAGACGTAAAGGAGTTAATTGTGTGCAAAAATAGCAGTAGTAGCTGTTGCAAGTAAGATTTCTTCTCTAGTCTTGGTGTATTATAACTGCATATGATGTGCCAGATTTATTGCTGCTGGAACCAGAGTATTCTGTCAGATCATTTTAGTGTAAAGTCACACTGGATTTTAATACCAAATCCTACAGTTCTTGAAGACTATAGAAAGAAAGGTACTGTATCTTCTAAATACCAGCTAGTTGTAGTATTTTGAGTTTATTTCAGAAGTTTTTGGTAGGATCTTAGAGATTAAAATCTCACCTTGACACCAGGTTCTACTTTTATGATGACACCAGCAACAGCAGCAGTAGTACTTATTGATGGATGAGCAGAATCAGATGAAATAGAATCTAACAGAATCTAATATCTAACAGAATCTAACAGAATCTAATATCTAACATAAGAATTGACATCCCTTCCAGCTCTCCTCCCCACCTCCCCATAACCCCCCCCCAAAAAAAATCTTGCTGCTTGCTTCGTAGTCTTTCAAAAATACAAGGAACTTCTTTTTTTCTTTTTTTTTTTTTTTAATCCTCTTTTTTTCAAATGGAACTGTTAGAAGTGCTGAGCTAGCATGAAAACATTGCTTTTAACATTATTTCTAGCTTGGCTTTGCAAGGTTCCTATTTCAAGAAAGTGTGTTATTATCACACTGGATTTGTTAGGCTCTGCTTGGAACTCCCAGTCATGAACCAAACACAAAGGTATTACAATGTAGTTCAGACATTAACAAATAGAAGAAGACAAAAGTGACCCCAGCCTTGGGTAGCAAAATTACTTTTGGATTTCAAAGCTGCACTATGATCTTCTGTTTGTTTATTGCACTTCAGACATTCCCCTTCCACCAGTGTATCTGCAATGTGTGACTGTGATCATGACTGTGGCTCCCGCTTGCCCTGTGTCTGCTTGTTTTGGCAGTTTCGATGGCAGAGAGCGCCGGGCCCCTTTCATGTGGTTTATGTCACATGTGCTGCTGTGTGAGACACGCGCAGCTCTTTGGGAGCGTCCGCTGCTTGCTGCTTTGCCTGCTCTTGTATGCTTCCTCTGCAGATGGCTTTCCTGGCTCCCATGGACCATTTGTTTGTTCAGTTTCTTTTATGGTGTGTACACCCACCCCATGCAGTTCCAATGAAGTATGTGTTGTTTATTTCCTCTGCTGTCCAGCTCTGAAGGTTTAGATCTAAGGAGGCAGTCACTGACGCTAAGTCCAACAACAGTCGTTAACACAACCCGTCTTCTCCTGGGATGCTTAATCTTTTCCCTCTTGGAAGTATGGAAGTCTCCACTTGACCTTTTTTTAACCCTGTAGTGACTAATTTTATCTATCTTACCACCAGGCACCCACTGTGGATGAGATATCCTCCTAAGGCACGCCTAAAATAGGTAGGCAGATTTGTCTCACTCAGATGACTTTTGTTTCTCTGGCCATTGGCATGGAGGAAGACTAGATGACAAACACGGGCTAATTGGCTCACTTTGAGATAGCAATATCTGTGTGAGATACATCCCCCTTCAGAGACCCAGTCTTTGTGGTGGTATGCATGAATGCTCTATGGTTGCAAACTGATCCCTGGGATTTTTTCATCAGCTAATCCTTTTATCAGCACTTTCCATACTGCTTTACTCATGAGGACAGAGTGGAGAGCCGGTGTCAGCAGAGGGGCATGTGAGTATAATAGATAAGGACTAAGAGCCTCCTTTCAAGTGAGTCAGTTCCAGACTCACAGGAGGTATTTATTCACTATATAAAACAGTAACAGACTAGCCTAGGTAAGAAGGGCAGGGAGAAAGCAGGTGAGAAAGTATTGGTGAGAAAGAAGGGCAAAACCCCAGAACCTGAAAAACAGAAAACCCCTGGAACAGTAGGAGGACAAACTTCCTACTGCAGAATGTTGCAAATGCAGGTGGAAGATTTAGCAAATCCTTATAGGCTGAACTAGAAGTGCAAGCTGAGAAAGGTCAGGCTTTCCATAATGTTAATGGTCCCATTGACATACTTCTTGAAAAAGCTGAATGTGTGCCGTATGCTTAATTTGCACCAAGAGCTGTTCATTCCACTATCAAGACTGATGTTTTCATTAACAACTCTGCTGGTTTTGTTCAAGAGTAAAACTGTCAGAACCCAGATAACAATGGTAAGTTTAAAGCATTTCTGCAGATTTATCAGATTTCCCCACCGATTTTCAGAATTTGTACCACTTCTATATGTAAAAGTGTGCATTAGGTAAAGTAACCAGCCACATCTGTGAGAAATAAGGCTTTCTCACATCAGAAACAAAAGCTTGCTTATTGGCAGAGCTGTTAAAATAATCCAGTTTTTTACATCCTTATCCTGAAATAGTATTGAATAGATCAAATAAATCATTAGCAGCAGCAAGATTTTTATTTTAGTTGTTGTCCAACAGTATGAAAAATCTTATAGGTATATACTTCTTCATGTTTACCTTAGGATTAGCAAACTGATCCTGCATGTGAGCTATGTGTGATAGTCCCTGTAATACCAGTGGCAGCTCTGCTCATGGACAACCTACACAATCTGTTCCCACATGCAGGATGCAAGATCTGTAATGAAGGAGATTTTAAACCAGCAAGGTTATTACTTGGAGGAAAAACTGATTGTCCTAACTCTGCACATCAGAGTTACTGTTGCAGCATAAGGCAAAGATCAAAAGGCAATAAACGTGAATCTGTGAGACCTGGGAGAAATGACAGGGTTCAAAAAGTGTTCTATAATTGCTCTCTTACCAGACAGGTGTTATATGTAAGGGCAGACTTATACTGCTTCATTTCTAGTTTGGTCTGTATCCCTTAGGAATTTTCTGTACAAAGTTGTTGGAAAAAAGTCCTCCATAGTGTGAATTACGTGTAAGGAGTCCTATGCTCATGCAGCATCCTGTTATAGTCATTGGAAGTCAAGCCTGTAGAGAAGGCAAGAGCGCATGTAATCTGCCTTTTAAGAATGTTATTTCTTTCCCTGAAAATTGATTAAAAATAAAATGAAAAATAATGTTCTCTGCCACTGGCACCAACTTTACAGGGCATCAAAGCAACTGACTGCTCATAATCTCTAGACATTTCCTGACTGACTGCAAAGGTCATCTTGGAGTGACTGGGGTAAACTGAAAAAAGTTATCTGAAGGCTAAATAAGGTGAAGGTTGCTGTGGCTAAAGTTCAAGTTTGTTTACACAGAATAAAAAAAGAGAACTGAAAAGTTTGCTGACTTATTTCTAAAGCTTTGGACCAGTTCATGTACAAGACAATGAAAATTAAAATAAAGGGAGCAGAATGTACAGTAACATAATAGAAATAGCAGTTAATGATTGTCCCTGGAAACTTGACTTTTTCCTTATTTATCTTATTCTAACCCAGATGGTGATATCTGTGATATTGCTGTTATTTTCTAGCTTGGGAAATCTTTGAGGCTGAGACTTTCTATTTTTTTCATTTGGAAATATTGCAATTGTCTTGCCATCAAAATTCATAGAAGCAGTGGAAATAAGGAAGAACAGGTTTACGTAGTTGTATATGTTCTAATTTATGTTTATAACATAATCCTCAACAACAAAATAATGTGTGATCCTTCTGCATTCCTTAAAGCATTCCAGAGACTAGTGACAGCACATTGTGGTGACTCGACCTTGGCTGGATGCCAGGTCCCCACCAAAGCCACTTTATCACTACCCTCCTCAATGGGACGGGGTAGAGGAGATATAATGAAAGTCTCATGATTTGAGATAAGGGCAGGAGAGATTACTCACCGATTACCACCACAGGCAAAACAGACATGACTTGGAGAAATTAATCTAATTTATCACCAATCAAAATCAGAGCAGGATAACGAGAAGTAAAACAAATCTTAAAAACACCTTCCTCCCACCCCTCTCTCCTTCCCAGGTGTAACTTCATTCCCGGTTATCTACATTCTCTCACCCAGTGGTGCAGGTAGACAGGCAATGGGAGGTCAGAGTCAGTTCACATGTTGGAGGTTCTTTCTTTCTTCTTTCCTTTCTTTCCTTTCTTTCCTTTCTTTCCTTTCTTTCCTTTCTTTCCTTTCTTTCCTTTCTTTCCTTTCTTTCCTTTCTTTCCTTCTCTTTAAAGAAAAAATGCCAAGTATCTGGGGTAGGATGAAGGAAGGTGTTTGGGAATATGTTCAGGAAGAAGTACAAATGGAAGGAAACCTCTGATCTTATTTCTGTTGATAAAAAGCAAGAACAAAACCTTTACCTGAACTGTATAAATGTGAAGAAAAAACATGGTAGCAAGCACAAAGAATGAATGTGGAGGTCTATGGAGACTGTTAACATCTAGTATTTCTTCAAACTTAAATTTAGACAAGAACAGCAGTGGGGATTTTTCTTTCTGTGTAGTTCAATGAATTAGCAAGAGAAGGATCAACGATGTCACTGTCATCGAGGATTCTCATCTGGTGTCACTTTTCATTGGCATGCAGCTGTTAGGAAAGAGAGGGCTATGAAAAAGCGGTGAACAAGGGAATGGGGAAAGAAATAAGCAGAAAGACTCAAAAATGAGAGAATTAATATGTAGTTGAAAAGGGGAAAAAAGATAGATCAAATGGAGAAAAAACCCAATTAAAAAGATGGAGCCCCAAAAACACTGGTCTGCCAAAGCACCCATGTTTTCTAAAGCTATTTTCATCAGCATGCTGAACTTGCATCTTGTCTTGGTAGTCCTAATAGCTTTTTGAATTGTTTCCGGGGGAATTAGAGGCTTTCTATAAAGTTCAGTGGAGCCATCTGTAGGATGGACACTAGCTGAAGACCCCTCCCACATTCTCAAATGTCTGATCACTAGGGTTTAATTCTGAGAGGTCATTATAACATGAAAGTGTGCTCTGGAGTCCCTTGGTTCCTCACAGGAAGCTTACTGAAATATTATGTGCATGGACAGAACTTGAGATAGAAAAAGATCACGTATGTAGGAGGTCTTTATTTCTGTATGCCCTTTGCTTAATCTTGTAGTGTGGTATTGCAAAATCATAGAATAGAATCACAGAATCACAGAATACTGAGTTGGAAGGGACCCACAAGGATCACTGAGTCCAGCTCCTGGCCCTGCACGGAACACCCCAAGAGTCACACCCTGTGCCTGAGAGCGTTGTCCAAACGCTTGTGAGCTCTGCCAGGCTTGTGCTGTGACCAATGCCCTGTGGAGCCTGTTCCAGTGCCCAGCCACCCTCTGCATGAAGAACCTTGTTCTAAAATCCAGCCTAAACCTTCCCTGACACAGCTTCCTGCCATTTCCTCGGAATCATGTATAATATGGTGACAAAGCCCATTTCACTGTAGTGCACATAGTAACAACAGGCCAACAAACAAAATAAACAATCTAGGTGGCAAAGCCCTACCTCAAGTGTTAAAGATACATGGTATCCAAGAGTAGGAGTGCTGCACTAAATTTCAGTATCTCTTGTTTCTGACTAAATTTTTGTGGCTGGCTGTTGCACATGTGCTATATGTGCAGTGAGAAGCAAGGGAAGGGCTAAGTGGGGAGCCTTGAGGGTCCTTATCTGGCTACTGTGATTGCTGGGGGTCAGGAGGGAGGTGAGCCTGGTGGGAGCTGGTGTGACTGTGCTTCAAGGGATGAGTTACTGCCTTCTTCAGCAGGGAGGACAGCCAGTGCTCAGGAGAGCTTCTCTCTGGGTATGCTGAAGTGGGACCTTGTTTCCAGGAGAAAGAAGAAGCTTAGCTACACTTGGAAGTCTCCAAGAACATCTGTGTCTTCTAAGGCTCTACCCCACCGCACAAGTTCAGTGGAAAAGCTGCAGTGATGCTTTCACTGAGCCACTGCAGTAGCTTTGCTTATCCCTTGTGTTTCCTGGTTGTGAAAAAGTTAAATTTGTTACGTGACCATCATGATAGGAGGGAGGTAGACTTTTGTGTAAAAGCAAGTTGCAGTCAGCCCAAATAGTTGAACAGATGAAGAAAGTCATGGGACTTTTACATCTGGTACCGTGCTGGAGCAGGGCTACGTGTCTCAGTACAGTAATCAGGGAGCGGCTGTCTGACCTGTTACTGCTTGTAGGTACAACTGGTTCAAGCTCTGCCACATACCCTGCTAGGGGCTCAGCAGAGCTGAAAACAACTGCTATTGGCTTTTCAGGTGGGCGTATGGGGCAGGAAGTCCTAGTCCTGCTTTGAACTTGGACTCTGTGAGGGACAGGAACAGCAAACCACCTTAGAAGAAAAAGGGAAAATTCTGGTGATAAACTTTGAAGCCTAATGTTGTCTGAGGGTGGGCTCCTGTGCATATTTGGCTGTGGATCCACAGATGTATAGCACAGTCTTAGGAGTGGGGCCTTGGAATACGAAGAATGCGTGTGGCTCCCTGTAGGACCAATATGTATCTTAACTGCTGATGGCTTTTTGTTTGGGAGTCTTTACCAAGAACCTTTCATCGGCTTGATTTCACAGGAAATAAGGCCACAGTGTGACCCAGTTGAGCTGTATTTCCAAGATGCTCTTGTATGATTTGTGGTCCTAGATATTGGTCCTCAGCCATGGAGCAGAGAGCAGAATGGCTGCCGTACGGCAGAGAGGCATTGCTGCCCCTGTAGAGAGACAGCGGCTCTCTCACTTTTACTCTAAATGTGTTTATAAATCTTCCTTCCCCTACAGGCTGCTGTTTGATCCTCCCAAAGCCATCTATTGAGCAGGCTGAACAAGGATGGGTCCGTCAGCCTTTCCTCACTGCTTAAGTGCTCCAGCTCCCAACCGTCTTGCTGCCTCTCTGTTGAACTTAATGAATTTTACTAGCATCTTTCATATACTGAGGGGCCCAGAAGTGAGTGCAACATCTAGATATGGTCCAACAAGTGCTCTGAGTAGAGAGGCTGATTGCTTCCCTTGCTGTTCTAGCTCTGCTGCTCTGAATACAGCCCAGGATGCTTTAGGTCTTCGCTGCCATCAGGAGACACTGCTGGCTCACATGCTTCTTGACCCCCTCCCTGTTCACCAGGTCCTTCTCAACAGTCCCTACCTCCACCAGTGCAAAAGTTTTTCCTTCCCAGCTGGATGTCTCTCCATTTTTTCTCATTGAATTTTAGGAATTTTCTGTCAGCCTTTTCCTTCAGCCTGCTGAGCTCTCTGTAAGTGGCAGTCCTGCTTTCAAGTATGTTAACTGGTTTCTACCAGGTTGGTGCTATCTGCAAACTTGACTAACCTTCATTCCATTGTGTCCTTCAGATTGCTAGAGGAAGATGTTAATCAGGATGACCCCAGGACAGACCGCTGTTATTCACCCAGCTAAGCCACCCACTTGAATGATAATGTTCCTTCTTGTGCACAAGAATATTATGAGAGTGCTTGGAAGCCTTGCTAAAGTTGAGGAAGCTGCTTTCCCTTATCCACAAATTCAGTCATTTTGTCACAGAACAAAATCAGATGGCTCAGTCGTTAGTCACCATTAGACAATCCATGCCTTTGCATGTTCACAGGTAGAAGTAGTCATTGCCTGCATGAAACACCTACTTCAAGTACCTGAAAGGTGTGTATGTCAGTTTTATGAGAGGAAAGAAGCTGCTTTTTATGTATTTTAAACTGCTCAGTCACTTCAGTGTTACGATTATCCTGTGATGATTGGTTCATAAAGTTATAAACATCACGTAAGGAGTTGTTTCAGGTTTATTGCAGATTCAGACAGACAATAATGAATTGGTTACCTGCATTCATAGCAGTATGCCATTAAAAAAATCTTAAAGACATTTTGGATTTCTGGGCACCAGGGGAGTCAAGTGCTAGATAACATTTTGCCAGAGTGCTTCTGAAAACAATGGCTTTACAGCCTGCTTTTCTTATAATTTTTTTTTCCTCATGAGTGGAAATAGCTCCTCTTTAACTGTAAAAGATAGTTTTTGTATTTTCAGGGAAGTGGTATGTAAGTGCATGCAAGAGAAAGAGATGTTTCTTTCTACTATTGCATAACCTGAGAAGCTTTGTAGTTAGATACCCTATTTCTGTTCATAATTAGACTGGAATGCGATGTGCTAACCAGAAAGTAATTATCTTCTACCCAAAGAGTTTTCTGGGAGTTTGAACTGGGCCAGTTTACTTCCTCCAGGGTTCTCATCATTCAGATACCTGTGTGCTAAATGAAGGAAAGAGACACGTCACAGTTTTTTTGGAGGTCCTCTTCTCACTCCACTGTAACCTTTGAAAGTGTGATTCACTAAATATGAGAGAGAATGCAGTGCAGATCACTGAATGGCATCCAGACAAGGTAGCTCTTGCTTCACAGAAAGTGCACAAACAGAAGTTAATGTCTTTCAGGCATCATAAAGCATGCCATAGGAAGGCTAAATAGCAGAAATGTTTGAGTTGTGTATGCTAAGTAACCTGTCACATGCCTAAAGCAGCCCTACAGTGGTTTTTTTCTTTTGTTTTTTTTTCTTAGTGCTTTATTGAAATTGTCCTTTGCTTTCAGCTTTAGTAGTGCCAGCTTGTCTCTTCTTTCCAAACATCAGATTCTGGCTGCTTTAGTTTTTCTGTGCAATGCTGCAGCAACTTTGATTCCATGTTCTCAAACACAGGCTGCCATCACAAACGGTCCCTTCAATATCCAGCCTGAAGGAATTTACAGAGAAGCAGGCATAAAACCCAGTGGTATTACTTTTAAAAGTCCTTTCCAGTAATGTTCTTTCTCTCATATTTTCTGGAATTTGCATGGCTTCTCTAGATCATGTTGTGTGATCTTTTTCTCGTCCTCCTAGTTCTTTCTTTCCTGCTTAGAAACATGGAGGAAAAGGTACCCTCTCATGTACTTTTCTATTACTGGAGTTGTTTACATCTCTCTCTGTAGATACAGAGAAAGAAGAAAGGCGAAGCAACAGGGGCTTGTAAGGACAAATCCCGTGTTTCTGGGGTTGTTAGAACAAATCTGATGAAACTCCCTAGTGAGCTCCAAGTGTGGAGAAACTGCAAAAATCCAATACTTGCAGTGTCAGGAAGCCTTGCTGTGTCAATTCCAGTCTGTCAAGCTGGAATTACCTCTGGTGCATATTGCCTCCATTTTTTTGTTAGCAGCCCTTTAAGTCAAAATACAGGATTAGGTAGAGCTCCACAGTATAACCTGCCAGTCTTCAGTGGCTGAGTGTTATTTACAGATAGATATATGTAAAACATTTTAGAAATAAAATGGTTTTAATTAAAATTGGAAGTCCAAGGAGGGATTTCTTAAAAAAATAAACTCTGAAATCTTTTCATAGTATGATTGACATTTTCACTATTTTAAAAGTTTCTAATTAAAAAAAATAAAAAGAAAAGCTTTGATCTTGGATTATGTTATGAAAACAGTGAAAAATAAGTTGAAACTGTTCTAAATTTTTGACTTTCTATCATTGGCTATTCTGAGGCCTGCTTAAAAATTACCTCTAGGAAATCAACCACATAAATAAATCCTAGATTTGAAGACAAAGAAGGTCTTGGCTTTGGTTCGCTTCTACTTGAATCTGAAGGTAGTAGTGAGAGTCCAAATAACGTGGACACGTTGCTGTTGAAATACTGCACTCATTAGCGCTGAAGAAAACTCTATCTTGAATATACGGCATTTGCAAAAGATGATATAATGCTTTTCCTAATGTTATGAACAACAATCATAATCTTGTTCAGACAGACTTAGAGATGAGCAAAAGAATGAAACCAAGTATTCATTTTAAATAATTACTTGTTTTTCTACTTCACAGCTTATTCGTTACCTTTTGTTTCTGAGTTCATTTGTAGTCATGGTTTTTTCACATTATGGTATGTATCTGTTTAAATTAGAGAGCAAAATTTTATTTTTATTATTTAATTACAGAAGCTTCTGTAAACACAATTTATACCTTATTAATTGCTTGTCCTTGATCTCCTACTCTTGTAGTAGGTTTTTAAAACAAATAAACTAATACTATCCTTATAAATAGTGAGGCCAGAACTCTGTGAAATGGTGGTGGCTGTATTATTAGGTTAAATCTGCAACAGCTGTTTTCTCTCTATGTGAAGTTACAGGGTAAGCTGAACTAGCCTTCACCCTGAGATTCTTTTATCTCTGAAATGCAACCAGGAAGAGAGGCATTTGGGATGGAAAGAATTGTGACAATAAATAATAACTATTTGTTATTACTTGATAATAATTATTACCTAACAAAAAGTAATCACATGTGCAGTAAAACTTTATATGTTTTGATACTTTGAGTTTCTTTACTTTTCCTTCGTTACATCTGACCAACAACTGAGGATCCGATAGAGGGTTTGATTTATTGCATTGATTAGTGCCTTCCTCAGAAGCAGGAAAAAACAAAGCTGTATTTTCTTCCTTATTTCACCTGTTTGTGATCAGAGGGACTGTCTTCCTCTAATCTGCTTAATGAAGCTGTTGTAAACGTTCATTAATGTTCACAGTTCATTCTCAGCACTTGGGAGGCTGCAGTACTTTGCTCTTTTTAGAATAACAAAAGTTTACCTGTTTGTTTTATCTTGCTAATGTGATATAAAGGAATCAGTAGAAGTCATAGCAATGATTAGAAAATCAGATTATGGAACAGTGATTTAACAAGGTACACAAGTCAAAGAGCTGAAGGGGGAAAGATTGTTTGCTTGCCCTATTAGTGCAAGAATTGCAGTATCCTGCACTATGATTTAAATAGAACCTGCAGTCTGGACACAGTAGTCTGGAAATGATAACAGGTAATTAGGAGACAAAAGGAGAATTGGTAAGAATCCTGTGTGGAGAGGAAAAAATGGGTATTGATTTGAGAAATTTATGATGTGAGCAACCAGTGGTGAAATTATTTTTGTGTGTGTTCTGTTGTCTAGTTCACTTGTGGGATTTATCATACCTTGTTTCTCACATGTGAATGTCTCTTTTACAGGTTCAGGTTTCCAGTATGATTTTAATAAGCACAGCAGAATTCTAGTGCAGTTGCACAGTTTTAAAGTCTGTAATTTCTCAGTACTGTTCACTCCTGCTGTGCTGAACAGCTGAGATATCATACTGTAATAAAGTGTTGTATAGGTTACTTATTTAATTTCCTTGTCTTTTGAAGTAAATACCAGATGCATAGTAGATGAATGTTCAGCATGGGTTGATTGTTTCTATATTGCACAGAAAGAGCAAACCACTGCAATATATTATTAGAATGACCTTCTTAATATTTATCAAAGCAGAATATGATTAATATTGCATTTATGATGATAATGAGCTGAGTGAAAATTGTGTACTATAGACTATATACTATAGACTATATTATACACTATATATATTATAGGCTTTCTTTGTTACAAATTTCAAAGTCTTGATTTTATTTTTGAGAATTTCTGTAACTTGTTCCCTTCTGAAATAATTTGGTCTTCCTGACAGAAGTATCCTAAGCTTCCTTGCGTCATAATTTTAAGTGTAACATAGTCAAGAAGAATCATTCAGAGGCACATACTCTGGGACAGCATATTGAAAAATGTTGTTAAGACATTTAAAAAAAAAGCTCTTAAAAACAAAAACCAAAACCAACAACAATGACAAAAATAGGAAAAAAAAGAAAGTTCTTTCTCCTGGCCCAGATCCATGGTAATATTTGCCCACAGTACACAGTGAAGTGTTAGCTTTTGTAGGTAAAATTTGGTGACGTCTTGAGCTCTGGAATGCATTAGTGTAGTACTGCACAGTGACATTCCTTGGCTGTTCACATCTGAGAGTGAGTAGCGGCCTGGGACACTTGATGAGTTAAAGGGAAAGCATGTATGGTAACGTGCTGCACGTCATAGGAAGTTACAGCCCAGGTTTCTACATATAAGGCCATAGTTCCGGTGGAAGCAGAGTGTCTGCAGAAAAACATCACAAGAAAAATAACCTATCATTGAATCTTTGAGCATTCCCAGATTACATCTGTACATTTTCCAGCAAACAATTGGCCTACGTGTTTCTCTGCAATATGGAGATTCTTTGGTTGTGCAGTCATGCGTTGGCTGATAGAAGACTTCCTGTGAAATCTGTAAATCATCAGTAGTGAGATAACAAAAATAAAACCTAAAAAGATTATTTAAGTTAGTGTTCTCCCAAACAGCATATCTCCCTAGAGCATTAATGCATTTATATACAGTATTACAGCTGTTGTACTGGATCAGAAATTGTTAGTGACCAAGGAACTGGCAAGAAAAAATGTACAACTGTAGTAGTTTGATGACTGCTTGTAAGTAGCAGCTGCATTTCCTTTTCCTTCACTTTTGTGTTGCTTTCCAAGTGAACTTGTTAAACCTTGTCTTACTGCAGTCTGACCATCTTAAAGACTTTTTTCCTAAAGCTGAGCTACTAAACTGGTGACCTAGCTCTCAGTCTGTTCTCAGCTGGAAGTAATTGCTGCTCTTCGCATCAGGAAGGAGAGCAGAAGGAAGAATCAGGAGATGGCCAAGCAGTTGCTGAACTCTGCTCTTACCCTTGTGCTCTTACCCTCTAAGCTGTCTGCTTAGAGATGATAAATGCAAGAAGATGCCTCGGGGAAACCTTAGTTGTGGCTTGCTATGCTGCCTCTAGAGAGGATTTCATTCTGTGGTGTTGGTATTCAAGAACCTTTAATTAACAACCAATTAAGTTAGAGATTAAAACAGAAGAAAATATTAGTTGTGGAGTCCTTTGGATTTAAGTGTTTTAGCTGGAGCCAAATGAATGTACTAGCAGTGGAAATAGACTGCGGTAAGTTCTTGGCCACCACATTTGTCACCTCAAATGTCACAGGAATAAGTGTGTTGACAGATGAAGTGGTCAGAAATCTTACTTGTTGGTTTGAAAAATTAAAACCCATGTGCTCCTATTGCCTCCTGTAAGCTGGTCTTTCCGTAATACGTTCAGTGCGAGAGAATGATCTCGTTCTGCAGACTGGAGGAAACGGTCAGACTTTGTACAGGGAAGACTGGAGCACGTCCTCTTGTTCTGACCCGCTGCTTGGTGTGGGAAGAGTACGGCCATGAGGCTGGAGCTCTGTCTGACAGTGTTCATGTACTAAGAAACCCTTTCTGTGGTTACTTGGATGTTCTGTGTTAAGGTCTGACCCAGAAAAGCACTCCTGATTAGCATGGTACTCCAGCTAGTGCCCTATCCTGTTTGAATCAATTTGGAGTATTGTGCATTTAATCAAAGTCATGCTTAATTGCTTTTCTGACACAGAGCCTAAAATTTACCATTCTATGACAGTAATACTAGTGACTAAATAAAGTAAAATTATCCTCTGAGTAGCACAGCTACGTTGTTTAACAGTCTCATGGATGTTTTACAATACAACTTTGCTGGGAAATTGCCCTCTTAAAACAGAAATCTTACAAAATATACTAAAAATATGATTCAATTGGTTAATTGAATATGACTTCAAAGACCTTTAGTATGTAAATGTGCAGCAGCTCAGGATATAGTGTGACCTTAAGCAGTAAAAATTTTGACAGACCATGATAAGTTTTAAAATATCCCTCTATATCAACCTTGATTTGAGCAAAACATGCTTCTGTCATACAGTTGTGACATGATGAAGAACTACTTTTCTACTGAAAATTATGATCTTCAGACTGCATTTATCTTTTGTCCTCTTGTACTCTATTCCTACAATTTCTTTTTTCCAGAACAGTAGCACGTTGAACAGAATCTGCTAATTTGTTCAATAGGTATCTTTGTTTTTTGCATAATGTTGCCAATGTGGAGTTGCTTAATGAAAAGGTTCATAGTGGTTTATTGCAATACGGCTTAATAGTAATAAATTAGGTCTTTTTGCTTGCAAGTTTCTTTAGTAGGGTTTTTGCTTTATTTAATTGATAGATATGATAACATGACCTAGTGAATTCCAGGGACTGGGTTATTACAGCTGTGATTTTAAAGAAACAAAAATCAAAACCTCAAGAAATCCTGTACCCGAGGCTAAAGTAATATGCAGACAGCATGAACTCAAGAAACCTTTGCTGAATAAATAAAACGACAAGACAGTGAATTGTCACAAACATGTTTCCCTTGATTCTGCTTATTAGGACTGACTAATATTAGTCATTAGTGAACAGGAAGAACTTTCCCCATGCCTGGCTTAAGCTGTTGAATATGTTGACTCATATGTTTAGAATGCATCATGCCATGACTTATCCATGTTATATATAGAGGTATATTTGGGATTCCTCATGCATGACTAGGCATCGATGAACCTCTTGTGACTGAAGGTTGTAGCTATGAAAGAGAATATCCCAGTTATTATAGAATCACACAGAATCACGGAATCAACTATCAATCTATTGTCTATAGGACCTGGACTTCACCTGTGAATGAAAATATCATAAAAATTTGGATATAAATAACAAAGCTATTTTTGTAACTTTGCTTTTATTTATATATCTAAAGAGCCCTTTTCACACTAATGTTCTCAAAACCATTCCTTTCCTTCTACTGCCTCCTTGCTCCAAGACAGCTTAGTTCCAACTCATATAGTCAGTTGACTGCAGTTACCTTTTTTATTCTAGTGAGATTAACTGCTAGCAGTATACACAAGATTCCAGGATCATCATCTTCCTGCACATGAAAAGCATTTTATGAGACTTTTTGAAGTTAGTAGTTTGGTTTTTGAACTTCAGAAAGACCTTGTGTGGTAATAGTGTTAAGAATGGCTGACCAGCTCTGCAGCCGGGTATGTCTATAGACCTTCTGCTTTATGCTGTAACAGATGCTATGTTCAGTTGCCTGCTAGGAAGTACCTCACATGCTGGCTTACAGCACACAGCTTGGTTATTGGTAACTTCTCCCTCCACTAATTGTACCAACCTTCTTTGGATTGACATCATGACAGAAGGTTGTAATGACATCTGAGGCAACTGGTGCTTTTGAACGGCTATTCTTGGCTTTGCATGTCTAATTTTAGTCTGTTGATTAGTTGTCTATAAGATTTACTGAAAAAAATTCTGAAGGTATAGACAAATGCCGAAATTCTTGAACGGGTTTTTGCTATACAGAAAAGTCTTTTTTTAATCACATAGGGAATTAGCCTTTTTGACCAGGGAGGGGATGGATAAAACCACTAATTCTTTTGTCTGTGACATGTAGAAACTGAGGATGTGATAAATAGGTCAAGCTCTTTTCAGTATGCAACTCCTCCTTGTTTCTTGCCCAATAAAAGAGTAAAGTAGCTGTTTCCCAGAAGTGAAATGTTCTTTAATCGTTGTGTGAACGACATTATGACTTCACTGCCTTGTTTAAAAGATAATAATTCCATAAGCAATTCATTAAAGAAGGTAATTAGAAGAACAGTGCCTTAGCACACTCGCTGGAGAACTTGCAGTCTCCTTCCCTGCTTGTGGTTCATCGTGGTCAGAGGAATCTGGCACGCAGATGGTGTGGCACAGAGCTTTGTCAGACAGATAGCGAGAAGGCCAAGGGAGTCTAGGAAGAATGACAAAGCAGGATGAGCATACCAAACATCTTAAAGATGTCTCACACATGCTCTCACCACATGAGAGTGTGTCAAATGTTCTCTCATGTGCCTTTACAAAAAAATTGGTGGAATGGAATATTTGGTGAGACTTTAGGGGAAAATTTTACGAAAGGATTCTGGAACTTCAATCCTAAGTCTCTTTCTTCATTCTTTTTCTCTTCTATGAGTTTAATTTTTGTGTGTCAGTTTAATTCTTGTGTTAAGGGCTTTGACTAAAGGTGATGTGAATACTATTCTTGCGAAAGAATCCAGTCTTTTGAAAAGTAATGAAAGTCATATTTGCTATGGTGGCAACAGGCCCGGGCTGTGTTTAGTTGAAGTGTTTCTCATTTTGTGATGTGAGGGAGAAGTTTTCATTTTGCCAGGATTGTTACTTAAACCATATTGATATTGAGGATATATGTTGCATACTCTCTAAGGGGGCTTAAAAAATTGATAAAAATGTTGGACTCGTAGGAAATCGCTGTGGTCTTTTTTTTTTTTAATAGGCACATGAATATTATGAAATTGGTGTTCGAAATGCATAAAAGAGGAAGAAGGAAGACTTAGGTATCTGAGGAAAGCAAAAATACATGTTTTCGTTGTACTGCATTTTGTATTTAGAAGAAATGACAATATATCTGTTTCCCTTTAACCTTCCATCAGTCTGATGACCTAAATGCATATTTAAGAGAAGATTTTAACTTGATCAAGAGAGTTTGTCTCTACAAATTCCATGGTCGCAAATGTCTAAAAATTGTCTGGAGAAAATTTCACTGTCTTCTCATTTTGGAAAGCAAACCCAACTATTTAGCATATTCTTGATACATATTTGGGCAATATTGAATGTATTGCTGGTCCAGTGTGACAGCAGCCAAAAGTGCAGTTTGTTTCTTGTGAAGTTATGTTATACTGGAAGATCAGTCAGTTGATGCAATAAACTGTTTTCTAGTAAAATGTTCTTCATGCTTTCTGTTGCATTGCATCCCGTAGACGGGAGGAGTCCAAGGTCACCTTCAATTCTGGCCACAAGACTGTTTTTCCATGATACCCTCAACTTCCTCCTCTTTCCCAGCCCACCTCAATGACCTTCCAGCTTCTGGTTTGCTAAGATCAATTTCTTTCACATCTACTAGTCTTGTTGCTTTATGGTATTCCTAGCATTCCCCTTGTGTTGTCTCCATGCTCTATAGCAATGACTAAAATATATATCTAGCAATTATTTAAAATACATATTTTTAAAAGAAACCACCATAAATGACTAAAATATGGAAGAAAAACATTAAATTCTACTCCTTTTCATAAAAGGCAGTTGTCACAATTGGCATGATCTTCAATAAACATTTAGTTATTTCCGGCAGTAAAAAACAAGCCTATCGCATCATGTTTAAGTCTTTCTGTTTTCCTGCTTTCTTTCTCCCTTTTTGGGTAAATATGAGATCTCCCTTATTGCATTGAAGAAATGAGTATTTTGACAAAACTCTATTAGTTTGGCAAATTATTTAAAGGGTGCTTCTTTTAGTAATGAAATTGCATTCATTCCTTGAAAGGAGTTAGACATCTTAGAATAAGTGTCTTTCAAATTTGATAATATTACTATCCCATAAAAACAAGCACCTTGTCAAAATTTTTAATATGTATTAATACAAACTTTGAGTAGTATTTGTGCAGAAGGTGCCTGGAGTCTTGTGGGTAGGCAGGGAACTACTGCTGTCGAATGAATCAATTGCAGTCTAAGAACATCTATTTTAAATAGCTTGAGTGCTTGTGACTCAAGAGAGCCAGATAGAGAATATAAACTGTTATTATTTCATTGCCTTTAGTGATTCTCTGCCAGATTATGCACAATGTTCTTCAGCTATATCTGTCTATACTGTCACTCACCAGCTAATCAAGTAAGGACATTTCTTGTAAATTTTCATACAAAAGAAGAGATGAAAGGAAACAGGTGAGTGTAGATAATAATTTAGGTTGGATTTAATCAGTTGTCAGAGCACTCATCAAATAAATGATCTATGGCTTCTGTTTACTCAGTACTTAGTATGCAGTAAGTTTTTGAAGTAGCCAAGCGCTACAGAAATCTTCCTCAAATAATCAATCTAAGAGGAACTCCAGCACTCTCAAGTAAGAAAAGCAGCCAGCTCCGGTGGGTATAAAGCCAAATATGTCAGTAGTTGTTTGGCTTTCTTCGGTGTTACAGATCTAAGATTGCTGTCCAACAATCCATATCAGGTAGATTGCTATTTTTATTCCTATTTTACATATTATACATGGCACAGCAGTTGACTGATTCACTCCAGGCCATATTTTAAAAGTCTATGCTAATTTCCAGTTCGAGTGGTCCCATTGAGACAGTGTTTGCAGGATCAAATGTTCAACTACTGTAAGGTGGATATGATTTTGACAAACTCTACAGAAACTTCAGAACTGGATACTATGCAACTAATTTTTCAAAAATGTAAAACTTCAGTACAGCTTGACTGAGGCCTTAATTGGTGTTTCTCCTTCATTTAGGATGATAACATTGCTTTTATATTCAGGATCACATTATGCCCCTGACATTAAACGGAAGTGATTACAGTAATGGAGTTGAGAAGCCTCTCTCCCTTGTCTGTTCCTTGCAAAATTAACAACCATACTGGACACATAGCACCTAGCTGCTTAATCTGTTTTGTAGCATCTGGCCAGTTGATCTGTTTTGAGGAACTTCGGGAAAACGAAAAGCCCTCACAGGTAATCTGAAATAAAGAAAGATGAAGATTTTGTTTTTAATATTAGGGGTTTTTTATACTTTCTTTCTCAAAGCTGTCCAATTAATCTTCCTATCAAATTATTATCTTTAAACTTGTGGTTTCTTGTCTGCATCCCACTCTGCAAAAGGAATGTAATCTGTTTATATCCTTCTTATTTTTAGAGATGTGGATCTCAACCAGCAACTACTTTTTTATTTTTTCCTTTTTATTTTCTTCCCTTTTTTTGGCAGTGAGATTTGACCTGAAATGCCAGTAAACTTTATGCTTATTTTATATCAAGACCTCTACAAACCAAAACTGCTCTGTGTGTGGGTGGATGGGAGGAAATGCACTGAAGGAAGTTGCAGTCCAGTGTGGGAGTTAGACAACTTGCCTAGATGACAATTTACTCTTTCTTCTGTTTTCTTCAGAGAATTTTGAATGCTCCTCTAAAGCTGAAGCTTTAGCCATTCTCTCTTTTTGCTACCTTTTGCTGCTAATTTGTTTCTGAGGGCAAATATCTTGCTAATTAATTTAGTATTTATTCTGAAGACATCTGGGAAGGGAGGTTCTGATGTGAAGGGAAGCTAATGGGAGATTAAAAAACATTCTCCTTGCTTCTTGTCTAATTTATTTCACTTTTCCTACATTAGTATCTGAAACCAGCTGCTCTCACAGGTCTAAGGGGAAATTTGACTCAGTTTCACATTTTTGCAGCTTGAGTTCCATCCACGTACTCAACAGCATTTTGATAGGCAAAGCCTCAAAACTGAATGGAGACTGTTTTGGTTTTTTTCATGGAAAGAAGTTTCAGTCTGTTGGAGGACTTAGAGGGACTATTTGAATCCAGACTGAGTAGCAATATAAGAGGTAGGTACTGTGTAGATTTAGAAAGAGCCCTTATATAATAGCAGGGGGGCTATTATATAAGGTTTATTTACCAAGTTTAATTACACACAGTATATTGAAAATGCATAATAATGCAGCTTGGTGTTGTAAGAATGTGTAGGGAATTTCAAGTTGGAAAGGATCACGGGTTGTCTCTAGTCCAATCTCTTGCTCAAAGCAGGGTTGACTATGAGGTCAGTAACCAAGTTGCCCAGAGCTTTATCCAAACTGTCATCTTGAGAACACCTGAGGCTGAAGAGGACACAAACTATCTGGGCAACCTGCTCCATCTGCCCGATTGTCCTCATGGTAGAGATGATCTTCCTTATATTCTTATATTAGGACCTCTCTTCCTTCAAATGATGCGTCTTGTCTCTTGTCCTTCCTCCATGTGTCACTATGAAGAGGCAGGCTTTGTCTTCCTAATACCTGTCTCCCTCCTCCAGGTACTGGCAGGCTGCTGTTGGGTCTCCCCCAAAGTTGTCTCCTGCGCAGGCTGAACAAACCTCATTTCCTCACAGGCATTTCCTCACAGGCAAGTGCTCCAGCCCCCAGCCATCCTAGTGGCTCTGCTGAACTTGCTGCCATTGCATGGCTTTCCTGTATTGGAAGCTCAAAAGTTGTTACCATAAGGAGAATAGAAAATAAGACTACCCTTTATCAGTTCCTTGCTTATGTTTGACTTGTGCTTTTTACTTCTTCTTCTCTACTGATGCAGAATATAAATTGTTCCTTTTATGTTTTTTTAAGCTTTCTTTGTTTTAATGGCCATTTGGGTTCTCTCTTCTTCAATGCTTGGTTTTGACTATGAAACTGACTAACAGCAAACTTTCAAAATTTGTGATGCTGTGCGTTCTTTTCCCCTCTATAGTGAATGTACTAAGAGGAGGGCTGGGCATGAGATCTGTTATTACCCAATATTTGGTTTACAGATGCCAATGTTCTATAACAATGTCCATGACAATAAATAACCAGCTATACTCATTTCAGTGTTCTCCTGTTGCTAGAAATAGTTTTAGCGTATTCCATAAAGATTTTACTTCTTTCTCTCAATCTGCAGGATTCACACAACTGATCTGCCCTTTGCTTGTAACTTTTTAACAGTAAGGGCATCTTACTGATGTTGTGCATGTCTTGGATTCTTAAGTGACCATCATTAATGGGAAAACCTTCGTGGGAATTGAGTCATGTCTCAACTTCGTTAGCCTGTGGATAAGCCTGTCTTGAGTCTTTTTATGTGGATCATGCATGGGATGGCGTATATTAAAACCTAACTGTGGAACTTGGACCAAATTTCTGATCTTGCTCGAAGTAGGAGACAGCCATTCAACCCTGGCTTGTTGAGTATATTTGTGCTTTAGGGAAGGTTCCTTTAAAGCCTGAATTCAGCTTCCTTGGAATGTGTAACACTAAGGTTGTGTCTACCTCATATTTCCCCACACCACCTTTTTTCTACCTTCCATCATGTTGCATCCACATCCAGGTCCATCTCATTTCTGTTTTGCCGCATTTGCTAATCTTTATTTCATTTTGCCAAAGTAAGCACTTCTGCACAAGATAGAATTGTCATACTTCAATGACAGAAAAACTGTTAAAATATGGGCCAGCTGTGGTATCCCAGTTTTTTGGAATCCGGTTGTCTTTAGGAGTATCCCATTCTCAGAACAACTGTGTGTTCATAGCTGGAGTTCACAAGTTAGCAGCGCCACTTTCCTCTACTTGGAATTTTCATGATTTTGGCAGTGTTACATGATGTCACATGGAGCTTCCCAGAAGTCTGGAGAACACAGAGCATAAACTCTAGTCTCATAAAATGAGGAGCTTCATCGGTACTCATGTGGCTGACCTGCCTAACACTGGATGAATCTTTGCTTCTATAAATTATCTTTCATGCTGCAAGAGCTTTGTTTAGTGAGTTAGTTTGCTTAACTGCTGTTAGAAGGCTTAAATTTATTTTAACAGTAAACTTATCTCCTTTGCTGAAAAAAGTTAAGTGTCTAAAACTTAAAAGGTTTAAGAGCAAAAGAGGTATAGTATAGCCATATAAAAGTGTGCATACAAAATCTTGCAGGCTCAGGTTTCATAAGAGACTTGGCCTGGAAGAAATTGTTTCATCAGACTAAATGTAAGCTAATAACTGAGTGTTTTGCTGCTGCTGTGACCCTGCTTGACTTGATCTAATATGCTGTATTTTAGTTGGGGTTTTTTGTGATGTAAAAAAAGGGTATGCATGTTTCAGCAGTCCTGTCATTTAGAAACCTCATGCCTTTATAAGCTATTCCCTATTTTTGGCTAAGGGTTGTGTGGAGGGTGGGTGACACCAGGACTTGATGATCTACCCAGTACATTCTGTTCTTTGAACAAAAACTGCAAAACCCCTTTCATTGAGATCAGTTCGAATCGTTTCAAGAAGCTCTCAACATAGATTAAATAGTAGTATGGATATTCCCTTCTGAACTACCACTTGGTTAACACTGCTAACGTGTGTTAAGCTTTGAACTAATGGATTTTAAACAAACACTGCATAATGCAGAAGATACGGAAAGGCTTTTGACTTGGAATCCCCAGATGTTCAACATACTTTTGTACATGAATACAGTCTTTAAGATTCTGGAAGTGTTCCTTATAGTGTACTCCATTTACTTTTTTTGGTGGTGGGGAGATGTTGACTGAGTTAACTGAGTTGCTGAAATGACCTGAATTCAGCCTGAAATAGTTAATCTGATATTCTCTGTCTGCACTTTGAGCATCACAGTCTACAAAACTAAATACCAACATTTCTTCGGCATTCTTGACAGCCTTCATGAGTAAGAACATAGACTGTAGATTGCTTTCCCCTAGAGAAGGTCTTTTTTGGCTTGCACTGGCACTGAAAAGGGCCTTGTCCAGTAGGAGGTTAGCAAAAGCTTGTCATACTAATAGCTTAAGTGGTACCTTAAGGAGGCTTGCTTTTCTACTCCTGCAAAATATGTTTTTCTGGAAAAAAAAAAGGGTTTTCTACATATGTTTCATATGTTTTCCACATATGTTCTTTAACTGTGTGTTAACATGCTTCTTTGGGAGGTTTAATAATGCTTCTGATTTAATTGTGCTTCAACATTACAGCATGAATGTCACCCTTTAGAGACAAATTGGAGAAGCAATTCCTGGCTGCTCTCCCGTGTAAAACCAAAACCATTTCTGAGAAACTCTTGTTACTATCAGCTAGACTGTCTGGAGTGCCTTCACCCTCAGCTACTGAGGGCAAAATACAGGAAATTTGGTCCAGATACTGCAGAGGAAAAAAGGAGCACATGCCCAAGAAATGATGCAAAGTTAAGTTTTCCTGAGGATCTTATCCCTGTGTGCTGAAAAAATGAGACTCACAGTTTGTTCGTTGAACTAATGAACTAATAGCAGCAGTAGGTTTACTTGTGTAAAGCCCTCTGAGTCTTCAGTTCTCCTTTCTGAGGACCTATTGTTGATCTTCTCATTAACAGGATAAAAACAGCATTAACAAAGAACTGAAAAAGGAAGATACTAATAGTAAAAAGGAGACAAAAGTACAAATTAACACAGAGGTCTTGTGATTCCTTGCAAAATACGTACATGGTATGCATTTATAAATTTAATTAAGACTTTCCCTTTACATTTCTGATACTAGCAATACTGTAGATGACTTTTAATGTGGATTTGACAAAAATCCCTGAATCACGGCTACAGAATACATATTTGCACACTGAGGAAAAGAAAAGACATTTTCAGAGAGCTGTAAACAGAAGGCTAAAAAGAGCTGATTGAAGACATCTGGCTCTTTCTTGAGACCGAGTGAGCTAACACTAAGCATGCAACAGTCAAAGTAAGGAATAAGTTATACCCACTTACCTGTGCCAGTCATGGAAGGGGGTAAAGAATAAGATATTTCACAAAGATAGTGAAATATAAGAAAATGCCTTCCTTACGTGTTTAGGTTTTCTAGGCCATAATCTTGCAAGTATGATTCTGCAAGGCTACTGATACAGTAGAATTCACTCATATTGTAGATACGGAGAGGCAAAATTGACTTAACAGGGATTTCAGCTGTTGATATGTTTTGGGAAGAGCTTGAGACCAAATCTAGATGTAGGTCCTATGAGATCTAAAGACTGACTGAAAACATAAATTACAGTTCTTCAGTAAATATTGTAGAATCTTGTGCTCAGCTGCTTTTGAATGGGCAATATTTAACAGAAGTACTTTAAATACGATTCTGTTTTTTCCCCAAAAATCAGATGTATCTTGGCTCAATCAGACATATCCAAGGCAGAATTAAATGTCTTCTGACACTGTACAAGGATTTTTCAGGAATTAATTTTCTAAAGCATACATTGTGCTTATTTTTTTTATCCCACAAATGGAAAGCTTTTGTCTTAGGAGAACAGCCTTTTTATTTCCTTTGTGAATAATGGTTTTGGAAACATCCATGTCACCTTGGTATTCAACATTTTTTGTAAAAGATTCTACTCTCTGCACTTGAGAAAATTAGCTAAATATCTTCCTAGTGTAAAGACTGGTATTTGAATTAAGGAGTGGCCTGATGAACGGGACACTAGTTAACTGTCTTGTTAGTTTCCTATTTATTCAGAATGCTGCATTGAGACTGGCATGGATTCTGTTAATGAAAGAAAGGCATCACAAAGGATGTTAAAATTAAGATTATCCTATAAAATTTCCATTCTAGATCCCAAATCTGTGCATAAATCATGGTTCAAGAATGATAAATTGTTTCTGAAGATAATGAATTTAGGCATTTGGTCATTTTTTTCTCATTGTTTGCTGAAATTTTTAAATATAATTTTCTTAATCCCCTCTGAATCTTTTCAGCAATGAAAAAAATTTTTGTGGAGTATGTGTCTAATGTAATTTCCCAAACTCTCAGGCAGAAGCTGTGGCTATTGAGCTTAAGCTGAGGTGACCCAGCCTACGTTACCTTTCCACTATGCTTTTTAAGCTCTTTGACCTGGCTCTCCACACATACAAACTGATGCAGGCTAAAATAACCTTGGGGAATAGGAGAGTATGGGAGAGGTTGATTTTCACCCAGAAAACCAATCGGTGCAGTAATCTAAATGCCCATAGTCACGCCAAGGAGGTGATTATTATGCGGAGCAGAGTTTAGCCAGACTGCTAAAAACAGATGCAGCAAGTTGTAGGAGGATGGTCTGTGATCTTTTGGAAACTTGTTACCTAATGCTTCTATGCCTTCTCCCATCTCGACATCAGTTACTGGACAGTCTTCCTGTTTCTTAACAGAAGTTTACTTCTACTAGAACAGTTCTTCTCTGAACAGCCTTTAGCATTGGGAACTCCTCGGGCCCCGGGTATGACTTTCAGATTAGGAGTGCTTTGAGAAAGCCAAGGGTTCCAGTAAAAGGAGCTCTACCCTGTATGTTGAAACTCAGGCCGTGGAACCACCAGGACATCCGGCAGAGAAGCTATTCAGACTCTAAAGTGATGAGCCAGATAGAGGAATATGTCGATAATGTAGATCACTGACGACAGTGGAAAAAATCCCTGCAAAACAAAGGAATGTGTGCAAAGCTGAATGTACATCAAAAAATTATCATGTTAAATTACGTCTGACAGCAGGGAACAAATGAAAAAAATTCTCCACAGATGATGAAATTTAGAGTTAGTTGTGTAAACTGCAATAGCTCCACTGACTTCACTCCACATTATACTAGCCAGCTTTCCAAACAACCGTGTTAAAAAATGTTAATAGCATAATTAAAATCGAAGCACACTGCCAAGAGAAGATCATAACAGCTTTTTTGTTCTCTTCTCTCTTTCTCTTCCTCTAAAATGCTGGGATCTGAAATCTGATGAAAAATTGAGCACTGTATTTAATTTTACACTCTCTGTGGGTAAGGTTTGATTAAAACCATGAATTAAATGTATACAGCAATCCAGAGAACCTGAGATCAGTAGAAATCAGGGACTTCAGCTTCAGAGATGGTGTTCTGAGGAGCTCTTCAGCTCTGTCTTCAGAGATGGCTATTTCCACCCACATCAGCCCTTTGTTGTAAATACTGGCATACACCTCAGTGCTCTCAGTGGTCTGCAGCTCTCAGAGCTGGACCAGTCTCAAAAGCATTGCTTGAAGCACAAACAGATCTCACAGTGTATTAAGTGTTCTTAGACGTGGCTGTATTCTCAACCTTTCAGTGACTTGCCAGGATGTTAGACCCAAATCAGGCATGGCGCCTGCATAGTCCTTGAGAAAGGACATAGCAGAAGCTCCTGATAATGGTTTTTAGAGGGATTTTATTGAAATGTTTTCATAACTTCTTTGTAAAATTAGCCGAAGTAGAGTAAAATTTAAAGCAGTCTTTCCTTACCACTTTTAGAAATCTCTCTTCCTCTGTGTTTCTGGAAATGGTGCAATAATATCGAGGTAGGTCAGGTAGCATTATGTTCTCAGCAATATTTTTTATACACAAGAGTGCTTTCCCGAAGTTCACAGGCATGGAAAACTAAAAAGTAAAGAGCCTTTGTTTCATTATCAGTACATGCAACAGACTGTAACCTGACTTTTTCTTATTGCACAAAGACATTTAATCTAAATAATTCAAACAATAATAAAAAAAAGTGCGTGGAGTATTTAATGAACCAGCCAGTGAAGTTAACACAGAAAAATTCCAGGCAGGCAAACAGAATGAGCAGCTAATTATACTATAGCTAAAACAGTACTGAGACTCCCTGCTCTTTTTACAAGTTTATGTCTGATTGAATAATACAGTATACTATTAGAAGCATAGTGTATGTGCACTAAACCACTGTGATAAGATGAAAAATTGAAGGACAAATGGTGTTGATTGGTTTATGAATTGGATAGCCCCAAGCCCTGATTCAAACACACGTGCCTGCAAAAATTGTAGTCTTGCTCGGTTTCAAGGGCTTTCAAGTATGATTTATACAGTTGCAAGCTAAGCAACCATATACATTTTGCTCCTTCGTGCCCCAGTGCATCCAGTTCATGACTGGGCCTGTATTCCTGGCTGTACTTCAGGGTAAAAGAATCATCGATAAATCAATACAAGCAGCATTTCTCAATTATCTTTCCCAGGTGACAAACTGAACTGGCTGTACATACTGTAGATTTGCTGTACACTCAGAAAATACCTCAGAAACTGAAAGCAGTCTAGAGTCACAGAAGTGCTTTCTCTCGACACCAAAAATATTTTTGTTACCTGTGGCTATAGGGGTAATCTGCTCTAATCTTCTTGACTGACTACTCTTGACATTGAATTTTTTTAACAGATTTTTCTAGTTTCTCTGTCAGTGAGGGGTGCTAACAGTAACAGAAGAATAAGTATGTTTTTATATACAATTCAGACAGATCCAAAGGTCAATCCAAATGAGCTTGAGGAGTCTTAAGCTTAGGGAGTTTGCATCGTTCAAGAGAATTTAACAAGAATCAATGTAAGTCCATCCATGCTACTGGTAAACATAATTTAGATTTTGGAAGGAGAAATTTAAAATATTTTACAGCAGTAGAAATTGAAAATCACAATGCAGACAGAGGGTTTTCTTTTTTGTAGTCAGGAAGTCATTTATGTCAGTAACATTTGAATTAAGTATTACCATTTTCTTAAGCAAGACTTTTTGAGGGACATTTTTCTCTGAGTATGTGGGCTAAAAAATTCCAGACACCACCTAGGGTGATTAGTAGCAAGGAAAAAAGTCAGTTGGAAGTCACTGAACCAGTAAATGGCTTAGAGTATTTGATTCTGGTTATTGGGCTCACCAGCTGTAAAAATGATTGAAAAGAACTATAATACACTTCATGGTTTATTTTCTTCTTACTGTGAAAGCATTGAAAGCAAAATATAAGCTCAAATGATTGCTCAGACCCTGAAAAAGGAGTTAGACTTTTTCCTGGAAGTAGGCATCTTCTGGTGTGGCTGTTACAGGTGACTTCTCCCTCTGTACCCCTAAAGGTTGTCTCAAAGATCCCTTTATAAAAGAGACCACAAGTAATGCTGTGAAACATTCCTGCTCTCCTGCTTTACAGTCTCTGTAAACAAACATTAGCTTAGATCAGAGAGTGTGGATACAAGATAACCCCTTCTGCAAACAGCGTATGACTTCTAAAGCTAACACAGCAAGTATGTTGTCCCTCTCCCCGGACCCTTTGCTCAGGCGAAGGGAGTCTCCTCATAACTCAGCAGTCAAAGGATTCTTTGATGTGTTTGAGCCTCTGTGCTGAGATCCCTGCTCAGTGACGTGGGAGTGTTTAGGAGCTCCAGCTTTGTGAGGCTGAAGTGTCGGGTCAGGCTGAGGCATGATTTGCAAAGTTTGCCAAGACTGTGTCTGATCTCAGAGTGCCTGTGGAACAACCAAAATAGTGCATCTGATGTACTGACATGCACATAACACTGGAATGGTGAGTGTCTTTGATTGCATAAAGGGGTACTTTGCAGACTCCTGTGCCTGTGACTCAGAGCAGATACTTTCCAAATGTCTGGGCCTTATTCTGTTAGAAGACAAAAAAAAAAAGCAAGCATTTTCCTTTTATAAGTCCAAAGGAACATTTCACAATAAAAAATACTTTTTATTTTTTTAAAACCAACTCACACTGGTATTTTTAATGTGTCGCTGAGCTCCTGATTAAGAGCCTAATCCAGCTTTTTCAGAAGGGGGGGGTCTTTGACTGCTTTGAAAATAAATATATCTACAGAGCTATTTCTAGCTCAGAAAATGCAACATTTTTGAATGGGGTATGTTCTTAAAAGGACCCTTATGATTTATTTATGTGTATCTATGTGTTTTACTTCACAATAATGCTTGTTGCTTGTCTTTTGTACAAGAATCCTTTAGGTGTTGGTTCTTTTCTGTTTACCGTTTTCATTCTTAACTAGGGTTTTAAATTATGAGGGGATTATGACAAACCTAGTCCCTAAGTAGGAATCTAAAATTTGGTACTTTTATCCATGTATAAGTTACTTATATTAAAGAGGAATGACCTGATTTTCCCTGTAATGCCAGCATTGCAGAGAACAACTGAAATTATGGAGAGAAATTGAGATTTAACCCAATTAAAAAAAAATCTATTTTTCTAAGTAGACAGCTAGGAAACAGTTATTTGTGGGTGAGTCTTTTTGAAACCACTATAAAGAGAGGATAATTTGGAGTGACAAGAAGATCTTTAAGTTGTTGTTAGTGTTACCATCTTAGTCCTCTACCTCTGATTTAGTCCAGTCAATAAAGCTGAGGCTTTATCACGAGTTTCTGCTTATTATACCCTAAGTTCATCAGAGCTTGAACTCCAGAGTCCAGAGCCTCCATCATCTAATACTGATGATTTTAAAGATGAAAATGAACAAGCTATTCTTTTAAATTGAGTGCAAGTGGTTTGATGTCTGTAAAATTGTTATGTTAAAGATTATTTTTCCCTCACATAACCACCTACTATTTCTATCCAAGTGCTCTGATATTCCAACCTAAGTATTCTACTTTCGTTAAACAATAAGGTTTTGACAAAACCAGAAAGATGTATTTTCATAAGAAGGCTCCATGAATTTGCAGAGTTGAAAATAGACCATGCTATACATAACCCCTTATGTGGCTGGATGAGTCTTCCTGGACTTAGAATTTCTAAAGCTGTGTTAATTCAGTTCTTGCAGTACATTGCTTTGGAGTATATTTCCATGATCGTATTATCTTCATTGGCTTGTCCCTGGCCAGGTCTGCAGGACACCTGTTGAGATAGCTGCAAGTTTTTCAAAGCTGCCACTCAGAGCAGCATTGAAAATGTCAAGGTTCTGCTCAGAGCCTTCATGCTGCAAAAGCTGGAAGTCCTGTGAAAGTGAAACCATACTTAGTAGGTGGTATTAAGTGTGTTTATTTCTCAGAGCCAAAAATCTTCTTAACCCTCAAATCATATCAAATCTGAGATTAAATCAATGCAATCTCCTCGTATAAACACTTTGAAATGCACCAGGCTGCAGCAATCTAGTAGTTCTACAAACTACTGAAACTAAGCTATGTGGCTCTAATTTTTTTAATTTAGAAAATTGCACAAAGCTTCTTTTTTTCCTTTCACTTGGCAAATCTTCCTGGTGGGTCGAGCTTATTTGCTCCAGTTCTGTGCAGTAAGTGAGATAATGCTTAAACATCTTGGGAATTGCTACATAAATATGCTTTATCTTCATTTCCTCCATCTCAATTCCAGCTAAAAGGCAAATGTAAGAAGTTATACACAAGGGCAATTTCAGGATATATCCCCAACATCTGCAGTTATTTCTGCAAAGGCTTTTAGTTATACACAATATTGTCTAGACGACATTAAAAATAGTTTGCTTTTTCTTTAAATAAAAATAAACTCTAAAAATTTCAAAAGCATTACGAGGTCTGACCAAAACTAACAACAGCTAAGTAATTCCGAGATAAGTTTGGTTGTATCAGAACAATTTTGCTCAGTTCATGCTGGTCAAAAGTACACAAGTGTATCACAAGGCAGGCAGAATTGACTTTGATGTGAAAGTTAGAGCTTTGCTTTTCACTTAAGGTCTCCTTTTTATTTTTCAGAGCTTTTGGTATTTTGGAGCAAAGGTGTTGTGATTAATGGAAAGTAGTTCACATGCAATCAACAGAAGGAATAAGAGTTAGCTTCAGTGATTCTAAAAGCTAATGAGGTCCCTATTTGTATATATCCATTATGAAGTATTTCAAACATCTTCAGGAGGAATTTCCTACATCATTTAGGTATTCTATAATTGTACGATTCTTAAATTTGACAATATGCCACCAAATGCTTACAACACTGTGTTACATTCTGTTCAATTTTACTGAAATTTTCCATAGGACCCATGAAGTTCAGGAAGGAGAAAAAACAGGGCAGTATCTTAATTATGGGGGAAAAAACTGAAGTGCTCTAGATCACATAACATCTCTTTATGTCTGAAAAAATTTAGTGTGTACTGGAGGTGACTTCATTACCTTCTGATCAAAACTAACACATTCAATGTGGAGAATTTGGGCCCAGTATTAACTAAACCTAGCTTTTGTCAGTTTTCTTTAGCTGGGTATATTCTCCAAACGATTTATAGAGCTGACCCACAAAAACTTGCGTAGACTGTGGTGTGGGAACTCTCGAGAGAGTGAAATATTCTTAAGACAGAATAATTATATCCAGCACTCATATAGTGAAATTACAACCTTGGTGTCAATATAAGCTACTTTTTATTCACAGGTGCTCTCACTGCAGATTTGACTGTGGTTATGACCCAAAGATTTCTTTGAGCATTAGCTTTGTCCTTATACAAACACTCATGAATATGATGCTGCATCTAGCAGTAATAAGCTGGCCATCTGGAAACAAATTAGGTGCTCAAGCTGCACGTTTGGAACAGTTTGCCAGCACTAACATGATCATGCAACATACCTCAAGTGAAATTCTGCAGGGTACTTTCTTCATGTCCCTCTTGATTGGACTCAGTACACCTGATGTGGTCTCACCAGAGCTGGTTAGAGGGGAAGGATCTCTTCCCTCAGACTGCTGGAGATGCTTTTCCTACTGCAGCCCAGGAGGCTGTGTGAATTCTTTGCTGCAAGGATGCACTGCAGGCTTATAATCAAAAAATGTTGAACATGTGAAAGGTTGAAATCTTTGCTAAACAAATTCATTGCAAATTTTAAAGCCAGTTGATTTGCTGAAGAACAAAGTGATGTTCTCAGAAGTTTTACCAGTATCATGTGGATTTCAAGAGCATTAATGTGTGATCTTTTTGCAGCATAACTATTCATGACTTAGTTTGGCTTCTTCAGTGGTTATCTATCTAACAATCCAGCCCTGGAATCATCAGGAAATCTTCTATACTAATGTGCATAAAAGAAGAGGAGGAACACTCCCGGTTCTCCATGTTGCAGTTGCTTGCAAAAAAACCAAACCAAAGAAAGGCTAAATCTGCTCTTTATCTGTCACTACACGGTGCTTCTTCTTTGTTCTTCTCAGAGATGAGGCCTTGGAAGTAAGCATGGTCCTGTGCGTTCAAGGTTCACAGCCATTTAGCAGTAAGTCATGTAGAGCCAGATTTTAATATTATTTACATGCAAGCCTGAGTTTTTAATACCTAACTAGTGTTAAACAACTCTGGGGGGGCTTTTGTCTGTGTTGCTTTTCCTTCATAAATCTCAGTTTTCCATCTGTAAAATTCAGGCAACTCTATGTCTTTACTAAAGGAGAGCAAATCAGAAACTTGAAAAGCACCTTTGAACAACATAGGGAATCCACTTTTTGGACTCCATCTTGTTCTGAAACAAAAACTTCATCAAATACTACTTCACTCTAGTGCCAGGATTTAATCTTATTACTTAAAATCTCTGTTGGATTTTACAGACTTTTTTAATTAAAACTATTCAAAGTTTTCCCGCAGGAAAAACTGAATAGAATCTTTAGGGTTTAATCCATTATTTTTTATTGATATTCCTTAAATCTCTTGAGGGTACTTTGCTCTTAAGTGCATGTTTGTTTTCATACACGAATACCACAGAATATCTTTAATTATATTTTTATTACTATGTGTGTTTTACAGTTTTTAGTATTTAATACACCTAATTAATTTACAGAATTTTAACCTTTTAACCCATTTTAACTTGTCACTCTATGTGATAAAGACAGGACTTTATTAGGAAGGAACTAAACTCATCCTTCTCCTGCTAATTTTCATTGGGAGGATAACTCTTCAGCTCTGGAAAGTCAGGCCCTTTGGGCCTTCTCTCAGGTTATGTGAAGTCTACACTTTATTGAGCCTCGAAACTAGAATTCTAAGTGCTCACCCTGCAGCAATTAAAAAGAAGTCAACCTATCCCACATGCTGTGGTCTATATTAAATATTTATCTTTCTGATTTTGGTTCTCTAAATTTTGTATGTGTATTTGATTTGACTGATATTTACATTGCTTTTCAGAGTGATCTTTGTCAGAAATGTGAGCAAAAATTTTTCATTATTCTAATTTCTGTCTATTAAGAACTTTCCTCCTAGCTCATTTTCCTCCATCTCTTCCCATTGCACTACCTCCTATGCAGTGTGACATTTTTAGAGTATTTTATATCTACTTTTCTTGTTTGTGGACCAATGAATATCCTCATGCTGTGCTGCCTCTGCACTCCACTGTGCTGAACTAACAATTTTTGAGGGGCATTCTCCCATCAGTGCAAATTTGTATAACACCATGGCCCTTTTTCACTATGTTTGCTTGGATTGATGATATATTTTGAAAGAAAGTTACTTATTTGTGCTGTTATTGATATCTTTTTTTTTTTGATTCTTGAAACTTTGGAAGAAATAAATGTTTACCTGGTCATGATATTAAATAATTCTTATTATGGTCACACTGTTATTTGTCAATTTTCATTACACTAAGCAAACTGAAATTCTAACATGGCTGAGTTTTCTGTGTCTCTTTCAGGGCAAAATAATTAACTCGAAGCACTTTCTTTCACCTTAGGCTATTTTGCCTAGGGAGTTTATTGTTGCAAAATTCCTGACACTGAGCTATCATTCTGTTCAGTACTCCAAACCTGAGTATGTTTTTGGCAATTGGAACAAAAAGACTAATAGAGTCATGCATTTTTTAATGCATCTATCCCTGTTAGTATACAAGTAGCAATCCTACAAGATATTTGCTGCTCCCTTGCTAATTGTTTTGCAGAAGATTGTGCCATACGTGCAAGGCAAAATCTATTTTTTAATTTCTCGTGGTCCTTAATCTCTCTCTTTTTCTCATGATATTGTGCTGTAGAGCTCTTTAAGCATCCAGGTATTGTAAAACTGCTTTAAAATTACTCATTTGCCTTAGTTGTTCTTTCTTTGTGCCACAGTCTGCAATTTTCCATTTAAAAGTGCAATCAAACTAGTAGACATTAATTTCATAATTATGATATTTCATTTCTATGAGATATCATATCTTTCCAGATTTATACCTAAGATTTTAAAAAAATGTGATAGATCATATCTATTTTATTCTCGATCTGGATAAATATATTTGCTGTACAACATTTTCTGTATATGCCTAAATTAGATGACAACAAGACTGAGTTACCCTAGAACTACAGGGTATTAAGCAAGGAAGTGTGAAATAATTAAATAATTCAGTAGAGAAAACCTCACAAGTAATTATCACATCCTCTGTAAGTTAAGAGTGTGGCAAAGGCTTATAAATTAAAGGTTGTTTTTTTTTTTTCTGAAAGGTTGCAAATCCTCAATGAAACATAGCCCCAGTGAAACCAAGGACAATTTTTTTTCTGTTCAAGTCATACGGCCATAGAATATTTTGGGTTGGAAGGGACTTTAAAGGTCATCTAGCTCCAACCTGCCTGCCATGGGCAGGGACGTCTTCCACTAGACCAGGTTGCTCAAAGCCCAGGTGAGGCTGACCGGCCTGTAGTTCTTTGGGTCTTCTTTTATTTCATATATAAAAATAGGAGTTATATCATTGTCATAATTTTCTAATGGAACTGAACTCTAACAGAAAACTCTGTTCTCTTCTTAGACTGGAAAACCAGGGCCTTATTGTCATTTACACTTGAATGCCTTTGTAACACTCAAGTGGTCTAACAGCAGTCTAAAGGACTTTGAGTACAGATAGGAAGAAAGGCTTCTGGAGACTATAAAGAATATTAATACTCTATAATGGATCACGAAACAATTAGAATTTTTTTTTTCAGAATGTGGTCTATTAAGGTGGCTTTACTGAAAACAATAACTCATTTCAGAGCAATGAAAAGTTGAGTCAGAATAAGTATGCCTTCACTGTACCTAAATAGAGAGAATATAAGTAAAATCAAGAATATTTGGAAAATTCTCCAGTTTCATCTTTGAAAAGACAGTAGAACATTTAGATTTTTAAAAAAGCTATGAAATCTCCTTTTTAGACTGTGTTTGCGAGATGGAAGCAAACCAAAATACTGATTGATAAATGAGTTAAAAATAAAAATGTTTTCTATTAAAAAATATTTTAAGTCCAAGGGCTTGGTTTCATAGTCTGAATCTCCTGTTTCTGCTGTCACAAAATGGCATCAGAGCTCTCTAGTTCTGCAGGACTGAATATTGCTTAGTGTCAGCATCAGGCCAGGGTTATTTTCTGAGAGAAATTTTGTATTTGGGGGAAAGTAGAAAGCATTTTTGTGGCATGCTGATGTTTGAAAAACAATAGTTGTTTAGAATTGCTTAGAGGAGTGGAATGTCAGAAGTAGTCTGAGAGAAAATGGATTTGTTGGCAGAAGACAGGCAAAATGGTCAAAGCCATGTGCTAAGTGCAGTTTGTGACATGGCTTTTTCATTTGTGCTGTACCTAGCACACCTAGGATTTGGTTAATGTCCAGCAATATGGAGCTGTCTCTGTAGGCTGTCCAGTTTCAAAATGTACGTTTTAAATGTTAATTGCCATAGCCAGCAGCCAGATGTTAAATTCCTGCAACATTATTAGCGTGTCTAGAAAAATGTCAAACTTTTTGGCTAACAAAAAATTTGAATTCTCAATAAAGTTGATTTGCAGAATGTTTTTTCAACATGTTTTTCTGACTTGCACGATGAAAAGCTGTGGGTTTTGAAATGACTAATAGACAAGATGGCTCTAGTTTAAACAACACTGGAAGTTCCAGCCTGCCTGATTCTTGCTGGGGCTTCAGTGAATGATCTTATTGGAAATAGATTAGTTACATAAACCTGCAGCTGGAGATAAGCGTAATAATACTAAGTGCAACCATATTGCTGAAGTAAAAATCCAGCCACAGTTGCATCAGAACAGCACCGGACAAGTGTTGTTTGTTTTTCACTTACAAGTACAAGCAAATCCTCAACTGTTTCAGAAAAATTATTGAGCTTTCAAACCAGAAGGATAGCCAATAAAGTGAGACACTTGGGGCACTTTGCTCTCTATTACAATGTTCAGATGGCTTCTTCAGTTAGATTACTGGAACGGTGTTTTGTATAAAGAGCACAATTGCTTAAGAAGGGCTTTGCTTTGTTGTTTAATATCAAACATGAGAAAAGCAATCACATGCAAAATTTGAAAGTATCAGAATTTTTTTGGGGTGTATTTTTTTATAACAGAATCATGTCTGCTTATGTGTTCAAGTGGAAAATGTGTAGGACTTGGAAGGAAAAAAAAGAGAGCATTTTTTATTTTTCATAGTTTAAATTCGATTGAATCTCAGAGTCAAAATAGAACTCAGGAAATGCGATGGTGCCTTGGTAGAAGCAAGATTAAGTTTTCCTTAAAACAAAAGTAAAAACTGAAACCCCCTTATTTTTCAGATTGCTCTGCTATGGTAACCAGCATCTGCTATATCACAGTAGATGGATCTATCCATCTTTGGGGATATACAAGTTTGCTAACTTGCAAAAAACTTAGCTTTGTCAACTTTTCCTGTGCCATTTCAATACAACTACTGTGCTCAATGGAACATGATACTGCTGTGGAGAATCAGACTATTACTATCTTGCTTCTCTGATTATCTAAGTTTTCTCACTAGGTGATAGACGGAAACAGGCATTGTACAGCACACAGGGAGAAAGAAGCAAATAATACAGTACGAACACTGTAGTGAAGCAAAGTGGTGCTCTGGCTCTTGTATCCCCAGGGGTTGCTTTGGGTCTGAGTCCATTCAGAACTGAGGAAATACAAGTGTGGTTCTGCAGAAACCATGTCTGAGGTTGTAGACCATCTATGCAGACCTGCTAACACTTTGGTATTACTTTGCTTTAGTTTGATTCGCATACCTGTCTTTAATTTGATTTTATAGAATCATAGAGTCATTAAATTGTTAAGATTGGAAAAGACCTTTGACAGCATAAAGTCCAACCATCAGCCTAGCACCACCCTGGTCACCATTAAACTATGTCCTCAAGTGCCATATCCTCACCTCACTACAATCTCCTTTCAGATAGTTGTTGATAACGTCTCCCCTGAGCCTCCTTTTCTCCAGGCTAAACTAATCCAGCTCCCTTGGCCCCTCCTCATGACCCTTGTGCTCCCAAACCTTCATCAGCTCTGTTGCCCTTCTCTGTACATGCTTCAGCACCTCAATGTCTGTCTTGTAGTGAGGGGCCCAAAACTGGACACAGGACTTGAGGTGTGGCCTCAGCAGTGCGGAGTACAGAGGGACAATCCCTGCCTTGGTCCTGCTGGCCACACTGCTCCTGATACAGGCCAGGATGCCACTGGCCTTCTTGGCCACCTGGGCACACACTAGATTGTTGCCCTGAGTTTTCAGCTCTTCGATGTTTTCATTTTCTGTAACAGTTTCTCATGCACTTTTCTGTAAACATAGCCATGTTTTGCTAACCGTACCTTATTGTTTACATTCCATTCTCCTAGGCGGAGACGTTTGATGGACTTTTCCTTTGACCAGTGTGATTGAGGGGTGGTAATTTCTCCCTCCAATCCACGGTGGTTTTTAAGAACATATAATAAAGCTCGGGGTCTCTGACCCCGGGGCCTTTCCTTGCTTCTCTCCTGACAAGGTGTCTGCGTGGTTCTTTCGTGTCCAAGTGCGACATCAGATTATGTTCAGCTGGCTGTTGACCAGCACCCTCAGATCCTTTTGCACTGGGCATATTCCCAGCCACTCTGCCCCCAGCCTGTAGCGCTGCATGGGATTGTTGTGACACAAGGGCAGGACTCAGAACTTTGCCTTTTGCAAAGTACAGCTTTTGTAGCTGCCTCCTTCCAGGAAGTCACTAGTGGTATTTTTCATGTCTTTTGAGTTAAGCCACACATTAATTAATGGACCACTGCCACTCACTTTTCAACATTCTGATTGGGGAAGGGACTGGAACCAAATTTAGTTACTATGCAAAAAAAGACGGTGGTAATGTTTCTTGGCCCTTGGTATTTCTAGGCATATTTCATTAAATTTTGCTAAATATCAGCTTGGATCAAGCCCTGTTTGTCTTTTGAAGGCTTTGGAAATATAGTGAAGTCAGTATTTCCACTTCTAGGGTTATTTAAACCGCTTCTCTCCAAAGCAGATTTGGGAACCTGTAGAACTGAAAGATTCTCTTTTATATCACTGCAAATTGATATATATCTTTGCTTTGATGACACCTGTAACTGTTCAGAACAACAAATTTACAAACCAAGCAAATACACTTAAAATGCTGCAATCCCACATAGCTGCCTTCAGAAGCAAATTGATTTTTTGTAAGTGAAACTGTTGTCAGGGACTTAATTGCTTTATGGTTCCTTGGAAAATGATACATGACATGGAGAATGCAAAAAACTCTTACAAGTGAAATTTGTGTGGATTTGATCTGAAGTGGAAAGCATGTACAAGTAGAACAGGCTGAAAAGACAGACCGGCTTATGAAGTTTGCTCCTGCATTTTTATATATTCTACAAAGCAGATCTCACATACAGCTTTGAATGAGAGTGTTTTCAAGCTATTTTTTTCTTAAAACTTAGCAAAAGAAAGCAGTAAAAAACTAAAGAGATTGCTGAGAAATTAAGACCAAATATATCCTATGCATGTATTATATGTAATCTTGAATGCAAGTCAAGCTTGTTCAGATTTGTTTCTTTATAATATTTCGCAAAAGGAAAGATAAAAGACTTTCTAAGGAAAATACTCGTTTTCATAGGAAAATTAAAGTATCTTTTCCTGAAATTTTTTTTTATTTCCACACGCATATGTACAGAAATCTGACCATCCCTGCAGGTGTATATTGACATAGAAAAAGAAATTTAGTTTTGCATTAAAAGCCCCAGCAGCAATCAGTTTCCTTTTTCTTGCTTGTCCCCTATCAGACTTGTTCATCGACACTTACTTCAGTATTTTCAAAGGCATATGGTGATCCCTTTTCATTTTTTTAAAATGTAAAATTCTATTTTGCTGCAATTCTGAGGGAAGGCTTTGCTGAAGATTTAGACTTCTTTAAGGGGATTTTGGAAATTCTAGGAATGCAAACATCATCTCACCACAAAAGCCATTAGCCATTCCAGGATTTTTCCTCTTTTCCTTTCACCTTTTACTTTCTGAGGCTGAGGTACATAAGTCATCTAACATTTGAAAACCAGCTACATTTTACTGCTTTCCAGTTTTTTCATTTCAGTCTCATTTTCAGCATTGTCTTGTCGCAGGTTTCTCAGGTGAATCCAAGTCTGTGTTCTGGGCCCAGCCCTTGCCTGGTCATTACTATCTGATCTCGTTTTGTCATATACTGCCTCCCCCAAAACAGCCAGCTAAGTTTAATCTCACTTCCAAATTCTTGCCTGGGGTTTCTCACCCCATTTTAATGTTGATCTCTCTTGCAAGTTTGCATTTAGATGCCATTCAGTGACTAGCCACCTTTGCAACATCAGGTCCCGCAGGGCTGAATGTGTCCAGAGCACTGAGAGGAGAGTGCTATACTGGGAAGCGTCTGCTCAGCTATGCATTCCAACTCAGGAGACAGGAACTATGCATTTTTATTTTGCCTTGGGAGAACTGGTTTAATTCTATTCGAAGTCATAATAAAAGGATCTCCTGAAAGAAACCATGAGAAATGAGAGAGTTTCAGTTCCCTGGCTCTCTCTTTCTGTGACCTCTCAGGCAACGCGGTTCAGCCATGCTTCTCCTGGGTCTGGTAGGGAAGCGGAGGGCAAGAAACGCCTCCTGTCTCTCACAGCTGCCAGACATGGTATAGTGGAGCAGCTGCTGCAGCAGGAGAAGCTGGAATGGGAAGCCATTCCTGTGCATAGGTCTCAATTCCCTGGTTGGTCTCCCCTGTAGCAGTCTTTGCTGTGTGCAGCCTGCTGAGGAGTGCTGAGGAATGCTCTCCGAGGGCCTGTGCAAGAGATACGGGTCTGTGAGGACCATGGCCATGTTGGTGACCTGACTTTTCCTGTAATGGTAGACACATCTACCTCAGCTTGTTCTGCTGTCTGCATGCCAAACCACCCACTCAGCCAGAACCCTTGCCACTCATTTGTCTCCTAAGTCCAGAAGGGAGGAATCATGTCAGCTGACAAGAGAGAGGTGTGGTGTGGGGAGGAGAGGCCATAGCACCTCATGCTCACCCCATTCTCTGTGACCCTGGTCCATTCTCCTTCCCATCCTCTCTCTTCTCTGCTCAAGCATGTGCTTCCCCTCTGCTCACCACACCCTTGAGCTGGTGGCAGAACCAGAGCACTGGTGCCATAAGACAGATGCTGCAGATGACAGCCTTTCTGCAGATCTAGTTAAGTGGTGTCAGATTTTGTTTTAAATAAAATGGAAATGCTGCCTCTTTTGCACTGGTGATTTTCAAGTCATGGGGGCTTCTGAATCTTTTACAATACAGAGGAGAAACCTTCAAAGTCCTAAGAGAAAGTAGAAGTCAGATAATAACTGCAGGGAAGGGGAGAGCCTTTCCCCTGATGAGGAAATCAGAATAAATTAGTAAACTGCTATTTTCATTTCTCACAGTTTGGGGATGAAAGATACCAGAACTTCAAGAATTACCAGTGTACAAGCACTTTAGGAGGTGTGTCAAAGGAGAAGGAAGTTTCAAGTGTGTGCTTTTATCCATCATGCAACTTTGAGATGTTACTCAGTGTTTCTGTCACTTCCAGGCTTCTCAGTCATGTGTGCATGCTTGGCTTTCTGAGTGATACAGGTCAAGGGCAAAGTGCCATGCAACAGTTTTAAATTTGGTGGTTCCCAAAACACAGTTGTGTTGATGAGGTAACCAGCATAATGATGTGCTTTGTCATTTTATAGAGTAATTTTTAAAAGATTAAAAACTTTTAAATTTGGAAGACACAATAAGGCATGAATGTTTGGCAAGAATTTCATAGATCCATCAGTAAGGCAATGAGACAAATTGATTCTGTTTCCAAGGGCTTTTTGTTTTGTTTTGTTTTTTCTTTTCAAGTGCTGCTCAAATATGCCAGATTAACAACTTTTTGGAAACTGAAGTTCTTTATTTCTGAACATATATTGAACCATTCAAGACCCAAAAATATAGTTCACTTTTTCATTATTGAACTGTACTGCAGCTTAAGAAACTGCCCTCAGTTTGACAAGCTTTAGGCGTTGACCTGTGGGGCATTAAACGAATAAATAAACTATCACTAAGGTTACCAAACACTGTACTTGAGTAAACAGATGCTTCCAAGAGCCATAACTCACATACACTTTAAAAGAAGCAGTATTGCTCAAATCATGTGAGTACTTGATAACTCAGATTCCTGTTTCAAGTTAAGTGCTGTGGTGGACAACTTCCTGAATTGCATATTTTTTGCCTATTAATGCTTTATTACGGAATTAAAGTCTGGAAAACGAGTCTGTTTGAGATCAACATATTGCCCAATACCTACACAGAGAAACAACATAAGTCACAAAATACATTATTTTCTCAAAGGAGGCCTTGGCATATACAGACATCCAGCTTCTTTTGGAATGAATCAGACATAGAAGCTGAACTGCTCACTTCTATAGTGACTCATTTTAATACACTTCTTTCTTAGACCCTGCTCAAGAAACAAACAAATCCATCAGCACAAATATGCCCCATCTCCACTGCGTATTTCAGTCGCTGTTGGTTCTTATCATGTCATGTTTTGTGTGATGGGGGGACCCAGTGACTGAAAACGGACATAAAGCCATGTGTAGTGTGAATAGAATGAAACCTTGTCTCCTTTTAAATTCATGCACCAGAGTGTCAAACATTTCTTATTGTGAGAAAACTTCAAGGAAATACTGATCTGACTTGGTAAAAGGAGCATCAGCAGCCCTGTGGAAATGAACACAGATTGTTTTGACTATTTCAGTTGAAAGGCACTTTGATATCTGAAGCAATCTACATTGTGTGGTCAGATGTAATATGATTTCTATTCGTCTTAATTGTCAGGAAAAATGGGGGAAGATAATATCATTAGGTCACTGACAAAACCTCAGGCTCATAATACTTTCTGATGCTGAAATTGATAGTTCATAGATTGTATCTATTTGGATATTACTATAATCCAAAAAATGAGAGGCTGAGTTAGGTGTCCAGTCACCTTTTAAATGCTTTCTAAACCAGCCTGGTGTCTGTGAATATGCCATTTTTTTCTATTTGGTGTAAGCAGCTTGAGTGGGACAACCTGGTTATAAATAACTATTTACATTTGCCATCTTTTTCATTCTCTGATAATCTCATTTTTGTGTATTTATTTAACAAATATGTAGGCAACATCTAGAAAGGCCATCACACTTGCAGTATCTCACCTCTAAGGTAACTTTTTGTATTAGATAACTGTCAGAAACCAGTAGAATTACCAGTAGTTTCATGTATTTTATAAAATCCATAAAAAGAGTATGTTTTTTTAAGCTAAGGAAGACTCAGTATTGTTTGTATTTCTCAGATATCTTTCACTGAAGTGATTCCATACCATCTCCGTGTACAGAGCCTTACATGATGTTGCAAACTGCACTGTTGCACATATAACTACATAAGTTATATGTGAGAATCATTTAATATCATTTTATGCTTATAAATCTAGAAGTGTATCTTGTGTAACATTATCACATTTACTCCTTTCTGTTTCATTGTAAACTACCAGCTATTTATCCTTTCAGTGTTTCCCTGTGGAAAAGAATGATTTACTCTAAACTCATCTTTTCTGTCATATGAAATGACTGACCATAGGAGAGGATGGGGGAAGAGCTGCTGAAGAAGATGGCAGGGGACAGGGACTCCGGGGTCACTGATTCCTATGCCAAAGGATTACAGCACAATTTTCTACTTCAAATAAGATACCTTAAACAACAGTTTTGAATCATGCTTGCTCCATGATTGGATTGTATCCCTTTTGTTGTGCAATATGCAAATTTCCACATAGTGACAATACCTGCCAGAAATAATGTTTAGTTACGGGGCCTTAAATTTTGGGTATAATGAAATGCTCCAAAGAATTTCCAGCAAGACTTGCTTGTATGTTTGAGTAGTCTAATGAAAATCTGTTAAGTCTAAGTTTTATTCATTCTGCTACCAGGCTACAAGGAAGACACTATAACTTGCAAGAGGGGAGGAGAGGAATACAGACATAAGAATTAACTTTACAACTGAAAGATATACTCAGAGTGTTTTTTATGTAGGATTGAAGCTGCATCCTCTTCTATATTCCTTGCCAGCTCACCGCCTTAACTTAGTAACACTTGGCACAGCTAAGAACTATCTTAAATCAAAATGCAGTTGTGAGTTTGTGGGAGGTATCAAAGATCAAATAACCCAGAGAATGAAGTCCATTCTCTTTTTCCAAGATGGTATTTTGCCATATTATGATGTAGGTGTATTTTCAGCTAATACAGAGAGCTGGCCAAATAAAGCTCCTGTAAAGGTACTGCTTGTATAAGTTGACATTATCAGCATATTAAAATAAGGATGAAGTACTGAAGGGAAAGTGCTGTCAAAGCATATGTGCCCGAGTGTCCTGACAGCCCACATATTCCAAAGTTTCATTCTGCCTGACGTGTCATTTACTGAATCACTGTGCTCTCAGTGTATGAAGAAATTGTGAAAAGGATGTTTGTTTTTCTGACTGGGGAGGGAAATACGTGACTTCTCTGAGTTTCCTTTGTTAATTTGTCCTTCATTGCTCAAGTTGGCTAGGCTTGACATAGCTGAAGGTGACCTGATTTTGATCCTGACAAATTCCATTGACTGTGATAGAAGGAAGTGCTGCAGAAAATATATAGTTGAGTGTCAGGACATAATTCAGCCACTCAAGATAGGTATGCACAATGCCTCATCTTAGAGATAGCACAATTGCAGCCTTTAGCTTGTTCAGTGATATTTTTTTCTGCAAGTTTCCGAACTCTTTCATTAAGCACAGTAGAAGTTGCACAGACGACGCAGAAGGAGTTCTGAGAGTCCGTGACTATTTTGCTATATGATTCTATGGCTTGTCAGCCATAATCTTTAAAGTCTTAATTTCAGAGAGTTACTACTAAGACTTTTAATCAGGTATCTGAATATTGTGTATTTAAAAAATTACGTCTGATGTACTGACAAAGAAGGCTGATTGTAACTACCTTAGGTGCTACATTCTTCCTGATCCTGAGTCACCCTGCTGTGAAAAGCAAATGACAGCAAATGATTGATTAGAACAATGTTAAAAAATTTTTCCAACACGTGCACTTGCTGAAGGTTGTTTTATTTACAGCACCTTTTCCTTCCAAATGTTCAAACAAGTTACCTGCAACACTGATTTCCTCAAATCTCATGAGCTTTAGACATGATCCCACTTTTAAAAATGACATTAAGAAGTGTATTACTGGACTCATCTTTTCCACTACGTTTTTGTTTTGAGTGTGCTCAGTTAACAGTTTTTCTCCCTAAAAGCAGACCAATTCACTCAGGTCTGTGTGAATCACTGTAACTTCACAGTTTATGCATCATATTCTGTAAGAAAGCCAAATTTTTACACCAAAAATGCAAACATTTTTTTAAAAATCTCCCATGGTACTCCACTTCCTCTTCTAGCTGTGGTTTGTGAGAAACCATCAACGTACATTTTAATTCCAAGAAAAACCCTTGAAATTCCCAGAAAAATCTTGAAAAACTGTGAATCCTGTTCTCCTTTTACGGAGAAGAAAAAAAAACCTTCCACATAATGCACTGCTTTTGTGGAACTCTTTTTTAGTTGCTTAACTTTGCAACACCTTGGAACATTAACTGAGCTGCCTTGTTCACAGCTATCAATTCCCTGAGGTGGTGGAAAAGTAAGTGTTGTGACAGTGATGGTAAAACCCTTTGTGGATCAGTTCCATGATAAATAATTCTGTTGATGAAGCAGAACATTGTACAGAGAATCCTAGTCTTCCTCCAACTCTTTTTCAACCTTCTGGCATATGATGTAGTTCTGTAAGTAGATAAATGTTTGTTCTTGCCTCTTGAGGTAGCTTTTCTTTTTTCATTCTGGAAAATGCCTTGCTTCTACAATTAGCACCAAGGTGTAGTCTGAAATGCCCAGACTTTTGGGCTGGGTCGTCCTATTCCTTTGTAACACGTGTTTGAGGTTTTTTCCATGCTCAGGAGAATTTTTATTTCAAACATTCTCGTGAAAAAAAAACCAAAAACCAACAAAAAACAATCAACCCAAACCAAACCAAACAAAAAAAAAGAAGTATGGTTGAAAAAATAAGACACTTGCATTCCTCTGCCAGATTTTCAGTATAATCAGTGGTTAAGAAAGCAGTTCCTTCCAAGCTTTGGTGCAGGCTTGTAGCTCTTCAATCAGATAAAATGTGAGATATAGGGAGCAAGGAGGGCTTGTAAACTCGGTTTGTAGCAGCATATGTCCTTCATGTCATTTAAAATTCCATCTGAATAGGGACCAGAGTCTGTATTCAAGAGAGCACTGCCTTTCAGCCTGATAAGAGTACATATAAGTGCTTCCATTGAAACAGAGTGGTTCAAGTCCATGCCAAAAATAAAGCACGTCTGTACATGGTTTACTGAATCAAGAGTGGTTTGCTGTGAGATAACCTCAGTACAATTTTATCACTGATATGCAAGTGTTCAATAGTAAGTAGAAGAGCCCAAAACTGTTATTAATTTCATTCCCAAGCAGATGAAAATTTATCCCCTCACCTGGTGAGCATTTCGGCTTCTTTTTAATAGGTTGAATCCGTAAAAAATGTCCTCTGTAACTTTCTGTTGAGAAATTGTTATTCCTTTTTATATTTAAAATCAGTGTACATGCTTCCAGTTATTTCTTGTTACACAAACCAGATCTTACTACAATTACTAATTTGTCACTAATTTGTGACTGTTTTTTAAAACAAGTTCGTATTTTTTAGTTCTACAGAATTTTTATTGTACACTATATTCTTGTGGTAATCATGTTATGTTCCTGTGAATTTCTGTGAAAAGAGAATTTAACTTTACAATGCTATAGCAAAACAGGTTGCTTTACGTAATTGTCATGAAATCAAAGGAGTTAAGTCTTTCAGAAGAAAATCTAATATGTAACTCAGCAGCTGAAATTATGCTAGAGTGAAATAATTTTCAGATGTCACCAAATTAAATCAGATAAGCTGTGGCTGGGTAAATAGAATGGTTACAAGTAATATTGTCTTTGAGAAGGTTTTTCTTTTTGTTTGTTTTATATCCATGTATATTTTGGCTCTCTCCTGGGAAATTGCTGAAACAATTGCAGGTAGAATAACATTAATTTCCAGAAACTGCTGAAGTCATGCATCTGTCTATCTATCTACCTATCTATTTTATTTTTTAAAAACATAAATTCAGTTTATTATTGATCTGAAAAAGGTACTTCATATTTGGAGTAACTGTACAGATTAGTGTCCTTGTTGAATTCATTACTCCAGATTATAGAGAGCTGTTAAATTTTTTTAATTGAAGTTTGGGAAGAAAAAACAAAGTCTTATTTTTATTACTTAAATAATTAAAAAATGGGTAAATAGTATCTCTATAGTGCCTTTACACAAGCTTTTCCTATAAATCCATGTTGCATATCTCAACTTTGATTTCATCTCGAGCCTGCCAGGCTGAATGGAAAATCAAAAATAACATTAGCGACATAGTTTATCGTAGAGCATAGACGCAAGTGTGCTGGATAAAATGCCAAAAGGATAGAAACAAAATAAAACAAAGAAGAAGAGTCAGCTCCAGCTCTCTGTAGTGCAAACCACTATTAGATCCACGAATGCCTTTGTGCATACAACTGGAAAACATTGGGAGATGTCAATAAGCCTCTCCCATAGTTCAGAAAACTGCAGATGAACTATCTTTTTCAAAAATCAATTTATTTTATAAAAGTAATTGAAAATAGTTTAGGTCTTTGTCCTTTGCTTTCTAAGATACTTCTCAGGGTAAAGAAAAGAAATTATTACAGGGTTAATACAATACTTTTAAAATTTTTTCCAATATCGTAGTCAGAGAGACCAAAGTCAGAATTTTCCTGAATCTTTTTTTATCCTGACACTCTTAATGCTTTTTTTATCACATCACAGCTCAGCTCATTCATTAGTTATCCTAAAATTGTGTTACTGTCGTGACAGGTAGTACTTCCATACAACATTAGGCAAAACCTTTCTATACTTTCATTCTTCTGGTCATTTAGTAGCAAGAAACTTTTCAGTCACAATTAAAAACAAAACAAAACAAACTCTAAAAACTAAAAGAAATCAGGCACTAGTCTTTCATTTGCATCAAAAATGGGAGGAGGAAGTCAAATGCCTGATCTCAGCCTAGGACCTCTGGCAAAGGTACCAAATGTAGAATGTTTAGATTTTTGGATGAAAAGTGGAACGAGCGGAGACATAGTGTCTAGAGCTTACTGGCTTGTGGGAGGCAGCTACTAGAAAACTGGGTTAGAGTAATTCTGGTCTCTGAAAGTGTCACAAACCCACAATGGTGGCACCACACCCCCTCAGTAACTGCTTGGAAAGGAGACATAGTGAAGTTCTCAGGAGCATACCAAGCCTTTAATTTAGAAAGAAGAATGCACTACCCTTGAATCGGCATGAGCATACTGAGGTCCAGAAGGCTGAAGCAGTCATAGGAATTGTTCTTCCAGTGTTGGATCATTTAGAGAGACATCCCATCTCTGCCCTTCCATGCTACTGCTCTCTGTCTGGTGGATATTCCTAGAAGACTGTGAAGCTCACAAGGTGAAGTGGAGGATAATATGGTCTCTTTACAGGAGAGAACACCTCTCTAACTCTCTTTCCCTGTGGGATAAACATGCATTTTGGTGAAGTATTTGTTAAAAATTGAGACATTTTGAATGCAAATAGTAAAATACCTTTTTTCTTCTTTGAGATGTAATTCCATCAAAACAGATCTATTTCTGGTCCTGGATTCTTACAAGGTTCATGTTTTTTCTTTCCAAATTTTGAGAAATCCTTACAGAGCTGGGATGCTGGAGATGACCTCAAAGCCACTAATTAATATTCCAGAATGTTAATGGCATAGCATGAGGGGAAAAGTGGGTTACTAAGGAATGGCACTAATCACTCAGTAACTGAAGTTGTGCCACATCTCTGTTATAAATTTTCATTTTGACACTATATCACCATGTCTACCCCTGCACCCACAATATTCTGCTGAAACAGAAATCTTGGAATTCACAAAATTTAACACAATGCATCTCAAGCTGGAGAAGATTGTTAAAATATGAAAACAGGTTTAAACCTAGGAGGAAGAAGGGATATGAAGTCTCATTGGTTTTAGGATTGGCAGGATTTCGGTAGTGTATATGAAGATTTAGTTGCCTTTGGTTTGCTTGTCCTCTCCCCCTAGTTGTAACTGACTGCAAGTGTGGGAAATATGGCAAATACAGTAAATCAATTAAAACTTGAACCAGAGTGTACTGGCCTGTGCAATAATTCAGCTAAAAGGTGAATGCTCTGTGGGAGCTGAGCATGCCTACTACAGTCCGAATTCTCAGTAAGGACCTGTTATGTAATTGCAATCCTTTCTTCACCATAAGACAACTCATATTTTTCAGAGGTTAGGCTGGCCTTATTCAACTGAAGTTCTGCAGACATCAGAATCTCTCAGATGGTAATAATTGACTCATCCTGAAAACATCCAAAGTTTCAGCCAAAACAGTTAATATTTGCTGAAATCTGGAAGAATTACAGAAGTGTGAAATGCTGAAGAATATTTATTTCAGGAAGTAATTAAAATTTTGACAATCCTAAAAGGACATAAAGAAGTTTGTCTTAGTAATTTCATCCATTAAATGGTTACCACAGTACGGTAATCTAATTTTTACTCGTGCTAGAAGCTAATAGCTTTTTCTTACTGTCGGTTTGTATATATCCATAGGTCCTGGAGATCTCAACTGAAATTGTAAACACATGGTACTTGACAAAGCTGTGATAAAAAATAATCATGAGCCCAAAATCTGATATGGATGATCTATCATTTTTCTTAGTCTACATCTTCGAAAGATTGAAGAACCATAAAAATTACATCCTTATAGGTCTGCTAAATTTCAAAAGTGATCCTATTTCTCCTTAGGCCCATTACACTGCTTTAACCTCAGGCCTGTTCATCTTCCCATGACTGCTTTCAGTCTTTTCTTTAAGATATTATCAATGCAAGGCTCATCAAATGCCGGGAATTTACAGATAATCCCCAATGTCATCAGAAAGAAAGCAAACTTCCAATAACTTTGTACACCTCATGTCACTTTGGTTTTAAAATTCCCTGGGAAATTTGGTCAGCAAACAGATTAAAATAAACATTTAATCATTTTTTGAAAATGGCATTGCAGTTCTGTTTTTTCAAAATTCTTGTCGTGTTCTTGGCTTATAATACCATTGACATGACTTGGTCATGTTTTGTTGAGTTGACCTCACCGAGGAGAAGTGCAATTTTGGGACAAGGTTAAGAGGCAACAAGAGGTTGTTTTTGAACGTACAAAGAGCATCATTTGTCCTTATAAACAGTACTAGATTTGAACTGATCTCTCTCTAAATCCAGCTGCTGGGTCATGGAAAGCATTGGTTTCCTGGCATAAGAACCAGGAAAAATGCAGAAGAGAGGGTGAGAGTGAGTGTGTTTGGTGAGTAGAATGGAGATTTCTTGAGAGGTCAAGTATTGCGAGGATTACAAGTCGGACAGGAACTGGAAGGCCATGAGAAAATGATGTAGCTATAACTTGTCCCAGTACGGTGTGATACAAGGGACAGGACAAGTATCTGCCAGGGACCTGTAGAGCTGTGCTGTTTGATGAGGAAAGCCAAACCACATAGTGTGTTTGTGTCTTCGTTCTGTTCCTTTTGACCTTCATTCTTCCGAGACCATTTTTAGAAATCTTAGTCATTTTGTGGCATTAGCAATATATTTCCTGGGAGTTCTGGGACTTTCTGGGTGTTGCAACTTTAAATGTTTCTTAGGAAAGTGTTTTATTTATGAAGCATCTTTCAGTAATAAGATCAGTGTTCTGTTTTGGGGCAAAAGCTTCTCACTTGTCAACAAGAAACTATTCTTGTATTATGTCATTTTTCTCATCCTGACTGTAAATTTTCTTAATGACGATGGTAACTTGTGTATTTTAGAAGAAATAGGTTATATTTCACTAGATGGTATTTTGAAGAAGAAGTAAGAAAAATGTATCAATCAAGATAAAAACAAACAGTTAAAAATTGCTGAGTTTATTTTGCTGTAATGGTACATATGTGTTACACATTTTAAATCCTCATGCTTTGTTGTTGGAGAAAACCTGATTATCAGAAAGCTACAAGACAGGAACATTTGCTATATTCTTTTACAGAGAAGTTTTATGTCCCAACGATTTCTAGGAAAGAGTTGTTTTCAGACATACAAAGCTATTTAAAATGTTCTTTATTTATTTATAAGTTACATATAACATATATATGAAATGTAAATATGATATTTTCAGGAATTGCAGTGGAAAAAAGAAATACCTGATAAAGGGTGTTATTTAGTTAATGGTAAAAAGTGTTACTTATGAGCAAAATCATCAGAGAAGACCTCTCCAGCACCTTCTGCAACACACTTCCCTTCACACTTGCCTAAATAGCACCAGTTTATTGTACCAATAACTGAGTGTTTAGTTTTCAAAACTGAATGTCTACTATTTTTTATGATGTAATGATAAATTATACACAAATGTGCTGCGAACAGATGCAGAATATTTTAGTGAACTTTGTCTCTGATACAAATTTTCATTCAGGGAAGACAAAATTATAGACTAATTTAGTTTGACAGGGCCACAATAAAAGTTAAAGAATGAAGTTATACTGGGTTTATAACTTGATAAATTACTTTAAATTAGTTTGAAGTGAAGGAAAAGAAAGAGGAGTCTTGATAAGGTGGCAACCTGATCATTATTTAAATGATTGTGATTGAAAAACCTGGAGTACTGACCTCTGGAACAGAGCCATCAGTGCAAGGTTTGATACATAGACAGCAAAAAATTATATTTTGAGTGAACTGGAATTGCCAAGTAATTATTGCTCTAGAGACATATCTCAAGTTCTTGACATGGAAGATGCTAACACCTTTTTTGAAACATACTGCCATTTATAGAAACTGTATTTTAAACAGTTAAAATTTTCTTTACAGTTCCAATTGCAGAAATGTTTTAAGTGCTATTTCAAATCTACTTGACAGCATATCTTTACTTGTTTGTGTTTCCTTTGCAGAGGTAACATTAGATGTATAGGACTCGCACCGACTACCAGAAGTTTTGTCTGGCATACAAAGATAAAAAATGGTCCATAATTAAACTTTAAATGTAAAAGCATTTCTAGCATTAAGACAGTTCTCAGAGCCATTCAGAGCTGCGGGTTTTAAGGAGAAATTATGTTGCTAAAGTCAACTGCTAAATAAAACTGAATTTCTTTATAAAGGAAAATTTTCTGCCTATGACTCTTATTCTCTCTGCTCTTACTAAATTCAACCTAGGGCAGTTCTGACTGCCTGGCCATTTCATTCATTAAAATGACAACTTGAATTCTAATACTGAACATGTAGCTACCCTGAATGTTTGATGCAGTTGTTCCTTAGATGTCACTAGAGATATACCAAAGCATGTCTATAGATGCAGAGGCATGAAATGAATATTATTCAAAGGGAGCTGTTACTGTGTCTGCATTAAACTTCTGAAAGACTGCTTGAAAATATTCTCAGTGAGTGTTTTGTTTTCTTCCTTGTCTCAGGCCTATGTAAATAATTGTATGAATTTCAGCACAAGAAGCAAGGAAGATTAATCCTGGAGCAATGAAGGGAATCTTAAGCAAGATGTGGAGGGTTACTCATGCTGATATTTTTTTCATTGCAGTTTGTTTGCATTAAGGTGCCAAGAATTTTTAATATACTTTGAGAGGAACTGTGTGCCTGCTTACTGGCTGCACGATCAGATCAGACTTGTATGGTTTGTTTACTATAATACAACTGCTAAGGCTTGCAGTTGAAATTACTACAAGAAGTGAAATGGTATGTTGTTTTTCACAGCTTTGTGCTATATTTCACAGAAACTTTTAAGCTGTGTTGCTTACAGATTTTATTGAGGTATAGATTCAAGGACAGATAAATGTCTGTTTATTTGCATAAAAGGAGTTAGTCAATTTCTGGAGCCAAAACTTCAGGGATGGGCATTCTTTGGCCTCAAAGATTTTAAACTTTTCTATCAGTGTAAAAAAGCTATTTGTCTGAATGATGTTTTTTAATTGTGCTATGCTGTTTTGTTTTTTTTTTTTTTAAAGATACTCACTGCAGTATAAAACAAACCAGGTCATGATTGTCAGTACCAAACTAGTAAACATAACTGACTCCTGTTTTGAAGAAAAAATGAAGATTAACCAGTAGAGTTAAAATTGGATGAGAAAGTCAAAATTAGAGAATCTTAGCAAGAAAACTGATTAGTTTTTTAGGTCAAAAAAAGTTAAAATCACTAAATATTGAGGTCTTCTCTGGAAGAGAAATTGAGATATAGATGCGTGACTCCATGAGATAGACAAGTTCAAGTGTTGTAGTCCTGCCTGCTTGACACTCATTTCTGGCAACACTCGGCCATCTTTATCCTCATGTTGCAAGTGGTGTAGCAACTCTGAAAGAAACATCTCAGTGGGCCTACATTTCTTATACATCTTTATTATGGGGGTATGTTGAGTCTAATGCTTCTTGACACACAAATATGGACAGGAATGTGTGTATCAGTGCTTCTGTGTTAGTGATGGTTACTTTGGTGCTGACCTTCCATGAGATGGTGCTTCACGGACATAGGACATTCATACAATTGTGGAGGAATTTGGTCTTTTTGCTCAAGTGGACACCATGAGCAAAATGAACATGGGAAATTTATACTTTATTTCCTATTAACAGAAATTTCTGATCAATGTTTTGCGTATTTAGAAGAAAAGAACACAAACAGTTAAAAAAAGAAACACTATTCTTCCCCCTTTCCCAAGTTCAACTCCAGGCAAACACTTCCTTCCACTTCCTAGTTTCAACTTCTCTTGTTTTTGTTGAGAGTTACACTTGGTCTGTACAAATTCCTCCACTGAGGTGAGGAGCGGTGCAGGAGGTTGGTGCTGTGTGTGCAGATTTTGGTCTGCAGGTCTGAGCCTCTTACTGGTCTTCTGCTGCCGTTCTTTTAATCAGTTTCCCTGACTGCGTGTGGATTGCCTGTGCGCTCACCCCCTCAGGGCCATCTGTGGCCAAGTGTAGGTTGCTAAAGGGCTGCAGCTCCTCAGGGGCAGCCTTGTCTTGGCAAGGCATGCAGCAGTTGGGAACCTGCTGCCCAAAACACACACACACTCTCCAACTCCAGTGTGTGCATGCTATTCAAGGTGTTCTTTGTATTTCATGAATAAAATGTTCTTTGAGTGTAGTTAGGGGATGGTTCCTCAGCCGTATTGGAGACTTGTCTACAAGAGAAGTGACCCAAGTTCTGCTCCCTATCCTGACTAAAAGCTAAATATTTTATTTTACAGATTAGAAGAACTTTAGCTGAGGAAGCAGAAAGACACATGGCCTGAGTGATTCCTGAAAGAATGCCTGAAAGGTAGGAGTCCTTGATCGAGACATGAGTCTGAGACTGAATTCAGACATGGACTCAAACTAGAGACCCTGTATGCAAACATGAATGATTCGATCCCTAATCTTCCACATCCCATGTAAATGCTTTCTCATTTGCCAGTGACATGCCAGTCACCACCATGACTGTGTGTCTGCAAGAAGCCTAGTCCTGTCATTTAGCATGCCTTTACTTCAATTACTGAATTTAGGTGCCAGGTCGTCTAACCACTGTTTTTCTAGAGATCTCAGGTAAGAGTATTATCCCTTGTCCGGGCCAGAATATTGCAGGAATTCCAGTGGCACAAGACTATAATCTTGTAGGTACATTTCAAGCCAAGGAGGAACGTGGTAGTGTTTTCAAGCACTGAGCATGAGGTAGATATCTGTCTGGGATGATATTCTGAGATGCTCAGTTGGTCCTAAAGGCTTAAAATCCTGTTTTAAGCACCAAAGGGCATGAGTTTATAAATGTAATTAATTTAATAATTTCATAATAAATAGAAAAATTTTAAAAGACTGTGGAAGAATAGGGTCCTTTTGAGAAGGCCTGATGATAGACAAACTGTTAATAATTCCAGATATTTCTCGATTAGAAGAGCTTTATTGTATCCTTTTTCTCCTTGTAGAATATTCTATCAAACATGATAGATTGAAATAAATTGCTGAAGGTTTAAATCATTTCATCACCTGTAGAAATATCTGGCAAAGATTTTCGTATGTGGGTGAATATGTTCATAGAAGCTGCTTTGCATTTCTTAATACTTCTAGATTATAAATGTAACGAAAAAGAACAATAAAATATCAATGTGATTGTCTAGAACACTGAAATAGTTGCAGTTCACTGTTGCAGTGTGGGACCACACACAGAGCTTCTATGCTAAGTTTTCAGGGACAGTGTAAATTTTCCCTTCTCTCTTTTATTTTACAGTGAAGTACATACCTATATTTTGGTTTTCGGAACACTTTTTTCTTCTATTTTAATGTACTGGGGAAAGACTCCTTTCTTTTTCTCTTATAGAATATTCCAGTTCTGACTAAGCTGCAATTAAAAATATTATTGTTTACTTTCAAATCACTCACAGCTCACACAAGGAGTACTGCATTGTGGTTACTTGCTGTTCTTATGGTAGATATACATTCAAGGTCATTGTATCCATTGCTCAGTGCTTATGAGCTTGCTTTGGTGACTGCAATTGCAAGTGCTGAATGCTGTTACTGATAGATGTAGGCATGAAACAAACTACTTAATTCCACTAAAATGTCCAGGACCACTTGTGTCCTTAGGGTTAAGCATGATTCAGTATTTTGCTGGGCTGGGGTCAGAAAGGCCAGTGTTCTTTCAGCCCGGCTTATTAGGCACTGACCATGCAGTTTTAAAATCTTAATTTAAAGCTTAATTTACACCTGGACAAGGCCAGATTTCTATCCTGTAATGCAATCTACTCTTTTCAGTTTCCAGTGTAATGTTAACTTGTGTGTAGACAGAAGTGCAACAGGACCACTTGCATGGTAAATGAAGGGCTGCCCAAGTCATAAGGTAATGTGTTGACAATGCATTTAACTAACAGATTTACCTTAATTTTTAAAAGAGTCCTAACTGTATATTGTGTATAGACAAACATGTCTGATGCCCAGCATGACTCATGTTTAGTTGTTAATATAATCCTGGAGATAAGGTATTTGACTAGAGCATGCCTTCTTGCATGCTGAAACTGAGATCATTATATAATACCAGGAGAAGCAAGCAACTTTTTCAAAGTCTCATGGAAACCATTCAGGAGAGGGAACTGAATGCCAATTTCATTATCACCTATAAGGAGCCAAACAATAAGGTATTGTAGGCTCACAGACTGAGCTCAGAAGAGGAGGATTAAGTGCATCAGCCAGTAGGCAAACTCAACCAGGCTAACTCCTGCCAGATAGAATATATCTGTTAACAGAGCCATTAGGTGTATTTTAAATGTTTAAAAATTTTTGTGAGGAATGTTCATGGGATGAACAAGGGAGGATGCAATACACCAGGGCAGTTAATACTAAGAGTGGGTTTATAGTAATCTTTTATTCACTGGCCTCAGGATATTTTACCATGTAAACAGCTCTTTTAATCTGCATTTTACAGACCTAAAAAATGAAGAAGTTAGGGGCTGGGCTCAACGGGAACAACAACATTTTATAGTAAGGAAGGAAGATGCTAGGGAGGTAGAGAGGAAGTGATGAAAATCCTTTTTGTTTAGTGTTTTTGTGGGGAAAAAGTATTCTGATGATTCCAGTTCTTAATAAATACTGATGTTGTCATTTACCAAGTTACCAATTTTTTTTCACAGTATAAAAGTATTGATAAGAATTTATTTCTACAAATGTCTTAGGCATTTATAAGAAAGTTCTCTTTATTCCTCATCAATCAACTGAGCAACTATGAAAAAAATCAATGAGCAGGGTCAATGTACTAGGATCTTCCCTTTGCCTAATACATCCAACAATGAAATAACAGTGCAAAGCAGCTGGATTTAAGAGACAAAAGAGCCAAGATGGATCTGGCTATGTAGAAGTCCTGCTCCAAGGGAGAAACTTTCTGGAAAAAGTCTACAATATCCTTTAAAAACATCACAAGAGAAATTTTGTCCTGGTTAATGATAAGGGCTACAACTATAATAGTTCTAATTACAGTCTATTTATCTCATCCTAATATTAGAACTTTTCTACTTGAGAATACAGAATTAGAAATTTTTGTATGTCATGGGACCCTCTAAATATGCAGAACTTCTGTCAAAGATAACGCAGGAGAAAATGTGTTAAATAAATACTTCCTTCCTTTTGCTCTGTATGCTTTCTGGTAAAACTGGACAAGGATACAGGCAACCGTTATTGAATATGAAACATTGATTTGATGAAGGAGTCAGAATTTCAGTGTTTGCAGTCTCATGGTGGTAGAATACTTCCTTCAAGCATTTTCTGAAGAGGACAGAGGCAGAGCACCACTGAATAATACTTGAAGTACTCTTCAGGATGTTCTGCCAAGAAGAAGCTCCGTCTCTCTTCCTGGCAGAGGTGACAATAAAGATTTTCATCTTGAATTTATTTCCAGGCAGCCGTTAGTGTTTACCCTCCAAACACAGCAGATTGCATTCATTAAAAATCATGTTCAGAAATGTTGATGAGGAGAAGGATCTTTGCTGCTGCTGAACTTTTACAGATGTGCTGATATGCATGCCTCACACATTGCAAGGCTAGCAGTTACATGTAATAAACATCAGATTGTCCTTCAATGGTGTCATTTTTTATACTTGTTAAAAGGAATAGTTCTCTAATTTGAATCTAATTGTAGTGAATCATATCACTCTTCACAAGTGAGATATTGTAGTCTCATCTTTACAGGCAAGAAAATCCAAAAGAATTTGTAGTTCGTTGCAGGTATTGCACAACTATATGGGATAAACCTACAATATTTGGTACTCCTATTTCAGTATGCTGATGCAGCTTTTCTTCACCAGCACCTCCACAAAGCAGAAGAGTAGGAAAAGCTGTAGGTGGGATTATTCATTCATTTCTAGTGTATCCCAGCGAAGATTCTTCCATACCAAATATAGGACAAGTCAGTCTTTAAAATAACATCATGTAAGGGAATTTCCAATCCATTTTGTTTCTATTTGTTTTATATTCATGGGTTCTCCAGGGAATATTTCTTTAAAATTCCCGGGATGACAGAAGAGTCTAGTGACAAGTTATTACAAGGGCCTTCATTTCCTTAGTGCAAGTTCATATGTGACAAAGCTTGAAAATATTTTTTGTATTGCAACAGTTAAACATTATGGAAGTTAGTAAGGTCTAAAGGGGCAGGGAAACACAGCTAACATCTGTTTCTCAAGAATGGTAGAATGTCACTCGTCATTCTGGGAAACGTGATTTTAGATCCAGGTTGGACTTACAGCTAACTGTAGCTGTAAACTTTCTCAAATGGTTGTCTGCTATTTCTGTGGATCCATAAATCTCCATTGATGTGTACATATAAAGCAAAATCATTAAAAATGTCAACAATAACAATAAAATAATAAAATTTATAATCCAGTCTGGCAAATTGAACCCCTTACAAGATGCTACTCAAGAGGCCTGAGATAATTTATCCATTAAGTTAGAGATAGAACACAAAATTCTTATGCTTCATGCATGGTCTCATTATTAACAGAGCATGTAGACATTTTGAACACCAGGATTCATACAGTACAGTAGAGAGGGCCAAGAAGTCCAAATTTTTAGGCTGAATTTAATATTTGTATTGGGTCACAGTAAATTATATTGTAAGATGTCCACACCTCAAATTACTTCTAGTATCAGCTACTTGTGTGCCCTTCTTAACTCATCCGAATTAACCCTTCAGGTTTTTATTCCCCAAAGACCTGTCAAAATGTGAAATGGGACTGAGCTATTTGCCTCATATGAGGTCCACACTTTTTTCAGTTTTGAGGAACAGATATTAGTATTAGGTCCACTTCACATCTTGCTGCTTTCCCCCCTAGATTTCACAGACTCATGGTTCTCCCCTTGGACTTTCTCATCTGTGACCTAGGGAAGCCAGAAAATTTTGCTGCTATAACATGAACGTGCTCTTATTCTGTCGCCCCTGACTTAAACAAAGCTAATAAATGTTTCTAAAACTGAGCTTTGCTTCTTGAGAAAGATTCAAATGTTATCATATAAAAGGAGCTGAACTCATGTTTATTTCCAGGATACTTATTATGTATTTCAGGGAAAACTAGAAATCTAGAAAGTGGATTAATTTCTTCAAAACTAGTGTGCTTATGTAGGATTTTCCTCTGAAAATGTAGTTTATGTGCCTGACCTTTGAAGCTACCTTACTGTAGACCTCTGGCTGAAACGCTGGTTGTATAATCAAGCTAGGATTTGGTTTATTTTTCTTCTGTTAGTCATGAATGGGTTAGGAATGAACTAACATGGTTTGCAATGACACATCTAATATGTTGTCTTCCAGCTTTTTCACAGAGTTCTGTCTCTGTGTGTTTACACATACATGCTCGCAAGGATTAATAAAACTACAGAGCCTGTATTTTTCACAGTGTGAAGTCAGTAGAGTCAGTAGTGTCTCTGTTGGAGATTGCTTGTGTTTGTCTTCCGTTGTCGCTGTTTTTGTTCAGCCGCAAAAAAATCAGCTGGAAAAGCTTTGTTGCAATTAAGAGTTTTGACATAGATTTTTAGACCAATTTTCAGGACATCCAGATGAAAAGAAATTTTGGTATTTGGTAAAGTTTACTTCCTGCACTTGTTTCCAGAATGTCAACATAAGTCATAGTTTGCTATGCAAGCCAGAAGGTTTAAATGAAGAAACATTTTAAGCATTCCTGCTTGGCTAGTCAGTATAGAGCTGACTATCTCCCTAGGTTATGAACATTCTCCTGCCATTTTTGTCATTCTTTGAGCCCAGGTTTTACTCGTGTGATAATTTAGAATTTTGAATTTGTATAAATGGTGTCATGTGTGTTTCAAGGTCTGTTGTTAAAACCCAACCCCATATAGGAATTCCTTCTTATTCCTTATGCCGATTTTTTCTTGGGAGAGAAATTTTAAGACGTGCACTGTTGCTTTACACTTCTAGACTTGAATGTATCTTTTTACAGTAGATATATCTCCTTTTGTTTACTGTAGTAGCTGTTATTTTATCACAGGTGTGTAGATTGGCAGCAGTCTGTCAGATGCTCACATGAATTATTTTCATCATTTCGCATGTCTCTGTCTTACTGAAGTTATGTACTAGTCCAAAATTTATTATGCTGAGACACACATGGCAATGTTTTGATAATATCTTAGTATTCCTGGGAAAAGGCAGCAAATAATGTGTGATGTGTTGTTTTTAGTTCTTTTCTGTCATAAATTCTGTAAGTGATGTGGCAATTGAAGTGAAGCAAGATTACTTGCAAAGTGTGCGAAGAAGATAGTAAAAACTGCCCTTTTTTGTAGTTTCCATATCCCAGAAACTTGAAGTTCATTCTTGTTCATTTTCATCTGTCTCAGATAGTGATGACATGCCAAGAGAGAAACTGAGAACACAGCGAAACTTACCTGGTATTTCAAACAGTGAACTTTTCTCTTATTGTGGACTTGTAGATGTTTTGCTTCCCGTATCTTAAGGCAAATGAAATAGAAGAAAAATACATTGAGTTGGATTCCTTTCTGTGCTTAACTTTTGAATGCAATCTGGGAGGCAGGATGATGACAGGCTGTTGAGAACTGTGAATCACTTTGATTGCAATCCTATTTTTAGTAGACAGTTTTGGAATCTTCAAAACTATAAAATGGTCTCATTTGAAGATAGACAACTGAGCAGGCATCACAACTTTAGTTTTCCCTACACCAGTAATGTTTTTCTCCCGACGGAAGTATGTAGAAAATAGCATGTGGTAGGCTTGATGGGGTAATATGTAGATTGAGTAGGTGGATGTTCACTGTCATAATTGTTTTCTAAATAATGTCTAAATGCATAGTTATGAGAATACTTTTTAGGTTTCTGATCCAGGAGTGCAGACTTGTCCTATTTTCTAGCCTTGTGCCAAGGCCAGATCCATGTGTCCACCAGTTCTTCCCTCTGTGCTCACAGGAGATTCCTGTGGAAATGAAATTCTATGCATGGACTGGGAAGGAACTGGGGCTGTATTTCAGCATATCCTGGTCTGCATAATGGGAGAACAGTATTCTAGGGATCCAGAAAGAACTGAGTCTCAAATATTCATGTATGTATTTCTAAAATTTTCCATGGGCAAAAGTAAACTTGGAAACAGCGAAAGTGAATAGGAGTAAAGTAGAAGCAGGGGAGAAAAGGGAAGATGGGATTTTGCAGGAACACAGGAAAAATGAGTGTGCTGGGCAGTGGGAGTAGATAGTGAGGTGAAGAAAGGTGGACTGTGTGACTTCCTGTTTTTATGGATACTCTTCAACAGGTGCATGGTAAACTTGGAAGGAAGTGACAGAATGTGCACCTTGAGTAGTATGGTAACACCAGCAAAGCCAGGGGGCTCTTCATTTCCTACTGCTTCTCCTGTTTAAAGGAGCTCTGGAGGCTTCCACCCAGAGTACAAGGCCTTGCCTCTTCTCTGCTACGCTGGAGGCAGCGGCTTCTTTCAAGGCTTGTCTCAGGGTTTTGAGGTTTTTATTTAGTACTGATAGTTATGAAATAAACTGGACTAAGATTTAATTTTCTTCATTGCCATCACTGGATTTGTACAGTAAATTCTTGGCTTTAAATGTGTTCTGGTTTTCATAAGAACTTGTCATCCAGAAACTGATGATGCTTTCATCTTGATAAGAATGATGACCTAGCAACTAGGAATGTGATTTTGGTCTGGGGATTGTCTTTCAGTGTAAATTCAATATCTTTTCCTAGAATATACTCCGTCTAATCTCTGATCCCTTTTACAGATGTTAGATGCAGTGCCATGTCAAAATTTGCTGCATATGGGAGAATCTCAGTTTTAATTCTGTGATATTCTAGTCTTGATGGCCTTAAGAGAGGGAAAAAATACTAGTGGGTTAATAAAAGTGATGAAATCAGCATTTTTTCCCCCAAAGCTTTAGTCCCAGAGTCATGCAATTTGAGCTGCAATTATATATATTACTTCTTTTCTGCAAGTGATATTGACATTGCAAGTGATGACACTGAGTTTGAGATAAGATTTCTTGTGATAGCAATTGCAACTAATAGGATCTACCTGTTCACTAATTACTTTCATATCATAAAAGTAATACAGAGCATAGTGGTTGCTCAGTTAAGGAAAATTATATTACATCATCCTATTTATCTCTTTGACTTAGAACAATGATGAGTGGAAATACCTTATTATATTCTTAGATGTTATGAAATTTGTGTCTGAGATTGTACCAACCAAGAAAAGACTACGTAAAGGTCATCTCCTGGATGGGGAAAGGTATGACTCATAAACACCCCAAAATATCTGAATTAGCAAATATTTTTTCATGAAGAATGGAAATATATTTTAATTATACTCAGTGATATATTATTAATCATTTCCCTTCTTTGCATAAATTTTTCCCAGCTTGCATAAAGGATTCTTTGGCAGATAACAAAATGTTTTGTGGCACTGAGTGATAGCACTTTTTACTACACAATATTTAAGAAGTTCTGACACTTAAGATGAGGTTCCAGGAAATATCAATCTAGTTGGATGTGTAAAACCAAACACACAAAAATGTGGCAGCTGTAGCTGCTGAAGTTTTTCTCCAAAAATGAGGCAGTGAGGTTACCAGAGCTAAAAGGAGACTAAATTAATGTATTAGACATGCTGTAAAGATCAACCTGTAAGGAATGACGGAGAAGGAGCAGGAACTGGGAAAGCTACGGCACCTTTGTCATCAGCAAAGAATTTTCTCTGTAGTGTTTGCTATCCTCCTTTAAAAGATGAGAACGTGTGCAGATGGAGCGTGAGAGGTTTTTAAGAAAGCTGTATTCAGTTAGATCATCTCAACTTTTCGAAAAGAACTTGTCTCAAAATAATTTAAGCCGAATGCAATTCTGAGAGATGATTGGTGTCATCTGACTGGCAAACATACAGAACTTATGGATGTAGAAATACACTTCATGGGATAAAATACACCTGTCACCTTAAAAAACTCACATACATTTATCTGTAAATGAAAGAAACCTTGAATTTATTGTGATTTAAATTCTGCAGTTCATGGAGGTAAATTTCCCATTGAGATCTGCCCAGATCAGAATTTGCAGAATTTGGCCCAGTCACACAATTTGCACAGGGTATATCTGTACCAGGTTTGTGTAGCAAGGTTTTGTTGGCAGGAGAGCTACAAGAGAGGCTTCTGTGAGAAGCTGCCAGAAGATTTGTCTGACAGTCAATTCCAGCTTGTTTCAAGACAGACCCAGCCTGAGCCCGTGAGTGGTGGTGGTAGTGCCTCAGTAATAACCTGTTTAAGAAGGGTGAAAAGCCACTGCAGAGCAGCAGTTGCAGAGGGGAGTGAGAATATGAGAAGGAAACAGCTCTGCAGACACAAGGTCAGTGAAGAAGGAGGTGCGGGAGGTGCTCTACGCACCAGAGCAGAGATTCCCCTACAGCCTGTGGTGAAGACCATGGTGAAGCACCTGTGTCCCTGCAGCCCATGGAGGTCCATGGTAGTCCATGGTCCAGGTGGAGCAGACATCCACCTGGAGCCCGTGGAAGAGCCCATGTAGGAACAGGTGGATGCCTGGAGAGGCTGTGACACCATGGGTAGCCCACACTGGAGCAGGGTCCTGACAGGACCTGTGGATGTGTTGGGAGAGAAGCCGACGTTGCTGCTGGTTTGTTGGCAGGACCTGTAACCCTGGGGGACCCCATGCTGGAGCCACCGGTTCTTGAAGTACTGCACTCCATGGAAGAGTGACCCAAACTAGAGCAGTTAATGAAGAACTGCAGAAGTTCAGAAGTCCTCTCCTGAGGAAGAAGGAGAGGCAGAGACAACACGTGACTAAACTGACAGCAATCTCCATTCCCTGTCCCCCTGCACCACTGGCAGGGAGGAAGGTAGAGAAATCATGAGTGAATTTGAACTCAGGAAAAAGAGAGGGGTGGGGGAAGGTGTTTTAAGATTTGTTTTGTTCCTCTTTACCCTACTTTTATTTGATTGGTAATAAATCAAATTAATTTCCAAGTGTTGAGCCTGTTTTCCTGTGACAGTAATTGGTGAGTGATCTCTCCTTTATCTCAACCCACGAGCTTTTCAGTATCTTTTTGCTTCTCCTCTTCAGCTGAGGAGGGAGAGTAATAGAATGACTTTAGACACCTGGCATCCAGCCATGGTCAAAGCCACTACAGTATATTTCCGTTTGATGTATAACTCTTCATTATCCTCACCTGTCCTGGATAAACATGTAAGTTGTGCACATAGAGCTTAAAAAGGAGAAAATCCTGCCTGTCTGTTTTCCTGTGGTGGAACCAGTGAATGAATTAGAAAGACTGGAGTAACGTGATTGAGAAGGGAGAAATAAGTTCAGAGGTGTGGTTATCATACCATATCATCATATCATATCATATCATCATATCATATCATATCATATAATATCATATCATATCATATCATATCATATCATATCATATCATATCATATCATATCATATCATATCATATTGCATAAATCATAAAATCATAAATCATAAATAATAAATCATAAATCATATCATTACCATACCATATCCTAAGTCCTGACTTACTGGGAGAGGCTAAAAGAAATTTTGCATGCTTCTTGCGTGAATCAGCGGAGCACATGTTCATGCAAGAACGAGATACATCTGCCCCTACAGCATTGTACACATAAACCCAGAGACCCCTATGTAGGACCAACAATCAGTTAGATGAAATTCATTTACCATCATAAATTAGGTGTCCTCATATCCACTCATTTCATAGCCAGATGGTGGTGTTGGTGGGGTAATTTGTTCAAATAGGTTCAAATTAATCATGACAGCAAATATCAATGAATGAAAAGACCCATTCCAATCCAAGAGCTAAGGTAAAATTGTCAGAATTTCCTGAGGGAATTTTTTAGTTCTGAGGTCTGTTGCCTCATTAATGATGCCATATTAAAACAGTGGGTTGTACTGGCCTCCAAAAAATGAATTCTTCGTGTTCTTTTTCTCTCACAGGAATGTTTGAATGATCTATTTAGTGCTGGTAGACTGAAAGTGGGGAGTCAAATGACTGCTGGAAGCACAGATGTTCTTGAAACATGTGAGCTTGCATTTACAATAAAAACTGCAAAAAATATTTAGACACTGATGTTCCACCAGTTTCGTGTTGGTGCTTGAATATCTTTGAGGATCTAGCCCTTATTTACTATAGTGGAGGTAAACAGAAACAGATAAGACAACCTGAGTCTTAAGAGTCTGAATATTTGCAGTTATTATCAATTTGACAGGAACTGCCTGTTTGGTGCAGAAGAGACTGATTAATACAGGCAAGAAAAATCACAGTCTGTTGTAATAAATTTGTCCATATGAATAATTTCTTCATCTCCAACTAGAAGTCGAATCAAGCCTAAAAGAGTCCTAATAAAACTGTGTAAAGATGTGCACAACTGGAAGAAAAAGAAATTCTGAACAGAATGAATTCCATCCATTTTGCAACCTAAAGGAAGACAGCTGCAAATGCAGGTGACTGCATCTCGTGTTGCTGAGCTGCAAGACAAATCAAATCCACAAATACTTAATCCACATTTGCAAACAGAGAAGCTAGGAAAAAGTCTACATCCCAAGGAAACATATCTACTGTCACAGACATTGTGATTTCAGGGGGTACAGAGAAAATGATTTAAAAGTAGTCTGTTGGCTACAATTCAGTCCGAAACAAATCATGTGAATTTAGCAGCATTTAGAAAGGGTGTTGTGGTTTGGTTTTCTTCCACTATATCCTCTATATCCTCTGATCATCAAACTATGATCTGTTTCATGCTGAAGGAATAGAAAAAACGTAGTAGAAAATAATTAGGATGTTAAAGCGCCAGAGTGACAACACTTACATAGAGCTTTGCAAGACAAACTGCCTCACAAAACACGTTAAAAAACTCATTCCCACATAATTATAGAAAAGGCAGAGGACAGTAAAACAAGGCTCCCTCTAAGCAGTTGTCATGAGTGCGTGCTCTGAGACAGACCTGATTTCAGAATAGAGAATATTTTGGCATTCAAGGGGCAGTTATGCATCATAAAAAATGTGCGTAAGGCTCCCATGTGTATACACATATTGAGATAGGTATGTATCTGTTTACATGTCCACATTGACACACATTCTCCATCTGCTTAGCTCAGAAATGGTTAATTAATGGCATAATTGCCTCTCCAGTTGGAATAGGCTTGCCAATCAGAATAGAGATATGAAGAAATGTGTAGCCTAGGGCAAAATGGAGGCAGTGAGTGGGATGCTATGTTTTTTTCACAGCTTTGCTCAGCCTCTGCCCCAGAAGTGCTGCTAAAGGCAGTGTGAGGTATGCAGGAGGAGAGTGGCTCAGAGGAAGAAGTAAGAAAATCTGCTGCTACTGAAGTTATGATCTTTGAATTGTCAGTCAGAACGTGGCTTTTCTGTGGTAAAAGAGCAAATGGTAACTCTAGACCTGATATAACTAGAAAGTCGTGGATGTGGAAACATGGCCATTTGGACTTGGATATGACTTCTGATTTTCTTTGATGGCTAGTGTATGCCATTCCCTAGATAGCTAGGTGATAGAATAGTCAGCCTTGCTGTGAAACTCAGAGACTGAGCTTCTAGCCTTAATTTTCAGTAAAAATAGCTGATGCTAATCTGAACGGAAATTATCATACACTGAAATAGTTTATTATTCCAAAGTAAAGAAGTAATAAGAAAATATATCTCTGAAAAAACTGCTTAAGAAATCACCTTGAGAAAACTGATATGTCAAGGTCTTTGGGAAGGCAAACTGACAGAGAACAAAGTGAAGAAGAGCTGTCATCTAATGAAAGCAGCTGTCATAATAGTATAGTAGTAAATTATTTCCACAGAAAATAAAGATAAGAAAAAGTATATGATGTAACAAAGGTCTAGAAGTTTTCTATAAGAGGAAGAAAAAGCAATATTCATTTACCAGGACAGGAGTGCAAAGTACAGTTGATATTGAAAAAAACAGTGAATTATTTCTTTGTTTCTCTTTTCAAGCATTGTATGGAACTTAAAAATTTATTATATAGATGTTTTCAAAAGGAGACACAACAATGATCCTGAATACGTAAGTAACAGGTTGAAGGTGCCTAGATAAAATGTGTGGTCACATTGCATGTGAATGAAGTCTACTAATGAAAATTAGTGCAGCATTCTTAAAACAATACTAAAACTACTCTCTGAAGGTTGAATAATTATCTTTGGAAATATGGATGATTTTAAAGAGGAAATGGATTTCAAGACTGATTCTGAAAAAAAATTATTACTTAGTAGCAATAGGGAGGATAATAAATAGATAAACAACATGAAATTTTCTAAGACACATTACAGTAAATGTATCTGTTTTCTGTTCTGAGTGGGAAATTGCCTAATGGAGCTGCAGGTATGAGGTATCTTGAGCTTAGATCTTCTGTATTGTCACATCAGTTCTCAGAAGTAAGCTACAGAAGTCAGGTCTGCGTAATGTTTTCCCCACAAGTTTTGTTGCACAACTACCTCAGTGAAAAATTATTGACTTACTGACAAACTGGGAGAGTGTTTCAATGAGTCAGTCTCAATTTTTAAGCAATATTTTAGCGTAATGATTTAAATCTTGGAACAGAAACTAAACTCAAGCTAGGTATTTTTGATACAGGCTAGGAAATGAATGCCGTTGACGATCTACCAATGACACAGATGTTATTTACTTAGAAATCTGTAAGGCCTTTAACGTTCTCTCACACAAAATCCTTTTCTCTGAACAGAAGAGATATGGATTTGAGGGATGGACTATTCAGTAGATAAGGAATTGGCTGGATGAATGCAGGCAGAGAGTTGTGGTCAATGGCTCTATGTCCAGATGGAGGCTGGTGACAAGTGGTGTCTCTCAGGGGTCTGTATCGGGACAAGCGCCCTTTAATGTCTCCATTAATGACATAGTGAGATCGAGTGCACCCTCAGCAGGTTTGCAGATGACACAAAGCTGAGTGGTGCAGTTGGCACACCTGAAGGATGGGATGGCATCTGGACAAGCTCGAGAAATAAGCCCATGAGAACCTCAAGAGGTTCAACAAGGTCAAGTTCAAGTGCACAATCCCAGACATGAGTACAGACTTGGAGAAGAAGTCACTGAGAGAAGTCTTGCAGAGAAAGACTTGGGAGTTCTCATGGATGAGAGGCTGGATATGAGCTGGCAATGTGCCCAGAAAGCCAGTTGTATCCTGGACTGAATCCAAAGCAGCGTGGCCAGCAGGGTGAGGGAGGAGATTCTGCCCCTCTGCTCTGGTGAGACCCCAGCTTCAGTGCTGCATCCAGCTCTGGGGTCTTCAGCACAGGAAGTACCTGGACCTGTTGGAGTAAGTCCAGAGAACTGCCACAAAGAAGATCAGATGACTGAATCAGCTCCCTTGTGGAGACAGGCTGAGAAAAACCTGGAGAAGAGAAGGCTCTAGGAGACATCATCATGGCCTTCCAGTACTTAAAGTGGCCTTACAAAAAAGAGTGAGAGTGACTTTTTACATGGGCAGACAGTAATAGGATGAGGGGGAATGGTTTTAAAGTGGGAGATTCAGATTAGATATTAGGATGAAATTCTTTACTGTGTGGGTGGTGAGGCACTGGAACAGTGGATGTCACATCTGTGGAAATTTTCAAGCCTATGATCTAGTAAGTGGCATCCCTGGCCATGGTGTGGACGTGTGGGAACTAGATGATCTTTATGGTCCCTTCCAACCCAAACTATTCTATGATTCTATGACGACCTGAGTATTTGTGCTGTTTTATAAAGAAAATGTTGATAGAGAATGCACGCTCTTGGATAACTCTAAATACCAAAGAATACTTTTTCTGTTGCTAAAGAAGTCCTTGATATCACATCATTTACAAAGTACTGAAGGAACTGAGGTAAAGCAGAGGTCTGTGGTGGTGCCTGACTTGCTCATCCCTGAAGAAAAGAGAACAGTTTGATTCTGAGCCAGGTAAATATCCAGGCTCTTCTGAGTGATCTGCATCAAGGCCTTGTGCACAAGTGCTTTAAAAATGTCAGCAGACCTGTTGGCAGCTAAGAAGCTGTGCCGAATAATAAACTGGATTTGCCATTCTTCAATTCACTGTCCTTGTATTATATAACTAGTGAATGAGAAGAGTAAATTGTAGGGGGAAGACCATTTCATACATGGAGGAAGGAGATGAAGGCAGGGAGATGTGGTCTGATGAGATGTTTTTTTCAGTTCTAAAGGTAGTGGAAAAGGTCTGTTATAATACCCATCCCTCCAGATGGAAGAATAATGTAAACAAGTCTGTTAAATAGTGCTGTTAATTGTCCCAGCTTTATGATAGAACTCAGCCTTTCAAATGTTGAGGATGAGGCTAGAACAGTGCAGAGTTTGAAGATCATTTTTGGCAGGATCACCACCATAAAAATAAGACTCGTTTTTTGTGTCTCCTGGCATGCATGTGGCTCAGGCAATTCAATAAGCCCTTATTTCTGACAGAACTTGAAACACAAATATATACACATATACAGGATTTTATATAAGAATAATTATGTCTTAGGAGGGACACTGAAAATTCCTCTTAATCATGCGAAAAAACAAGCAGCTCACTTTTAATGGCTCTACAGCTCTACTAACAAAGAAATTTAAATTGTTGTCTTATGGTGTCACAGTGCACAGGTATAAAATATAAAATATATATAAAATATATAAAATATAAAAAATATAAAATACATTTAGGTAAATAATTACTGGATGATGGGTCTTCATGGAGTAACTCGACATAAAGGATGACTGATTATGAAATAGATACACAACATATTCTATAGAAAAGTTGGTTTTGGTGCAACAGACCACATCAATACCATGCTCTCAAAGGTTCATGCTACTTGGATTTCTGAAATTCAGAATGGGATGAAAGAGCTTGAGTCTGCACAACATGGGTGAAGTTTGCATAAAGAATTTTTCTGCTAATTGTTTCAAGACTAGGAAAATCTAGAGTAATACAACATGTGATGGCAATGCAATACAGAGATTGCTGATTAACAGATAGAAAGAATACCAGCTTTGCAACAATGCCCTCTGCCTTGCACACTTCACTTCCAAAGTTTGCTGCAGCATGTAAGGGTTTCTGTATTATACTCAGATAGAAATTCCGTAGCTCTGACAGTGCCAGATACGCTATAAATTGAATTAAATATGTGCTTTAGCATAATTTATTGCTCCCATTTTGTGAACTGCTGCAAGTTTCAGACATCTGGACCTGTCATATCATATTATCTCAGAACAATAACCATAAACTGAGAGACTGATCTGTTTATGAGAATGGTATCTGTGCAGAGCTACAAAATCATAACCAAAAACATTCATATTTCCCTACTTATCACCTTACGCTAGCAATTTACACTGTACCATTTTGTGCCTTCATCTTAGATCTTGAGTGGAGATTGATTTAACAGAAAGGAATGCTTTCTTTATGGCTGAACATGTATTAAACATAGTCCTGGACAATTCTTGAGCAGAGCAGGAAAAAATAGAAGTCCTTTACTAAGGTTTCATTTACTGCTGTGTGTTATATAAGCCTTTTAATAGCCATTCAAACAGATGAATATTAATCTCTAATGCAATTTATGTTTCATGGTCTTATATCTGTTTCTTGGCAAATGCTGTGTGAGTAAAACATCCCTTTACTTAATTATCTGTATGTGGGTATTTTTTGTCATTTTTATAAATTATGATAAATACCTTAATTATTTGCCAGGATTCTTTTTACAAATTATTATTGTTACGATAACAGCCAACTGAAGAGTCCTTTGGACACATGGGAACCTTGAATAACCCCGAACCTGGAACATGCTGTGTGGATGTAATGTTGAATTGTGTCCGCAGCCCACCTATAGCTGCTGTTGTCCTCCTTCCCTACCAATGGCAGGTCTGGGGAGAGCTAAAGGTAAGGTTATCCCTTACAGCATAACTTCACTGCTGGCTAAGGGGCAAACAGGAGCCTGGGGAGGCACTCAGGCACCACATGAAAGGTAGGTGGGAGCTGTGTAAGCCTTGGCCAAAGTTTTCAGAAGTGCTGAATGTGTGTGCTGACACAGAAATGCAGAGTGTCTCTTTCTCTGCCTCTACTTGTGTCTGATCAGACAAGCACCATGTGGGGCTGTTGTGGGCCAAGGCTGCTTGCCTGTTCTGACAGGATACACCAGGTCAAATGCAGTGTAATACTAATGCACCTACCTGGCTTCTGGTCTGAACCTGACTTGTGTTTGTCCAGGAACACATGCAGGGTCATAAACATGCTTGTTTACACCCATGCATGTACAGATTATGTCATATGAATTTTACTGACTGTGAATTTTCAAATGATTTACACATCTTTGAAAATTTCACTCCTAATAGCCCTTATAAAATTTGAGATTTACAGTTTCAGCCTGGAAGGCCAGTGTACATTAAAGAACACATATCATCACACAGATGTGACGCTGCCTCTGATTTGGCTTTTAGCATAAAGGCATTTGCTTATACTTCATACTAAACTAACTAGAAACATTTCTGTAACTAACTGAAATTTTGCATAAAAGTTTACTTTTAGAACATGAAAGTGAAGAAAAGGTGTATTTGTACAAGAATATTTCGATATTATTAGTGTTGCTTACTCTTTATTGAATAATTAAAAATGACACTTCTGAGGAGTTAACTCACAAGTGATTACTGAAGCATGTGTATTTGTAATGTATGGAGTCTGTATTTTTATATAGTACCTTTCCAATAATATGACCTTTTCTTTTTGTTAGTGCTTATGATTTCTTCACATTTCAGCATCGCTCTAAGGAAGAAGATGAGTTAAGTTAATTAATTTCATTTTCTAAAACTACTGATGGAAAACCTTTTTGGGGAATAAGAATTAAAGATACAGTCAAGTTATTCTTAGTTGTTCTCCATGTTCAGATCAGATAAAATCTCAATGAAAATGGTTAGAAATTATGACAAACTTTCCCCTCAGATTTTTTTTGAACCTTACCCAGCCCCGATTGTAAGCTCACATGCAACTCATCTGACGATTCATCTTTCCTTCCTTCTAGAGATGATCTCTGCACAGAATATACCAGTAGCCCAAAATCACAAGCTCCCAATGGCTTATGTCTTCTGTATTCATGGATTTTGGCACTGCGATGAATATTTCCTGAGATCTCCTTAAAGGCTTTACCTTAAAAATTCTTCACCCTGGCAAAAGGAATGAGTGCACTCTGTGCTTCCAAACTTGTAGACCATATTCACTTCACGCTTCAGCCTACTAGTGCGGATATAGAAAAAAGTTTCTTTATATCTATCTAATGGGAAACTTTACAGAAGTTTTTCCCTTAAAGGCCATTTCCTTACTTGAGCTTCAAGAGCAAAAATAGAGACATGAAATAATATTATGGGTTGCCAAACAGTCTCAAAGAAAAAAAACACTCATAAGTTTTATTTTATGTGTACAATTTAGCACAGGCATGAAATAAGATTCAGATTGTTTTGAGCTCCATGGACAGGTTTTGTTGAAAGACTGAATCTCTTCGGCCTGAATTTTGCATTGAGAACAAAGCATAATCTGCCATTGTGTTCCTCAGTGTTGCAATGTTACAAGGTTGAGTGAGTTAACCTTCCCCTGTTCATGCGATAAATGATCAGATTAAGACATTTCCTGATTTATGAACCAGGGCTGGTCATCATAAGGGTCAAATGGAAGATCCCTCATGCTGAAAACACCCATTCTGTTACAAGAGAGCACTGCACTTTTTGCTTGAAGGGTCCACCCATCTTGTGTTTACTACAGCAGACACTTGTCTTGAATTATGAGAGAGAATGCAGTTTTTCTTGTTTTGGTTTNTTGTTTTTTGTTGTTGTTTTTTTTTGTTTGTTTTTTTTTAAATTAGGCCGTGTAAGTGAGACCCTCAAACTGTATTTTGTAGTGGAATTTAAATGGACATATTGTTTTTCTGATGTGTTTAGATGAAGACCACTGAGGTATGCTAGAAACTGCAGCTGGCTACTACCCACTGCAATGATTCTTGGGTTAGAAAGGATTCCACTGCAGTTTTGCCATTTTATTTCATTTTGTATATCAACAGCTATTGTGTGTTGAATGCTACAGAGCTAGCTCACCAGTGAGGCCAGATTATTAAATTCCTGGGAACAGCAATGAGATAATTTGTATATTCTTTGTGTGTCTACAAGAAAGCACAGAAGAGTAACAAGCAAGAAAGATATTTTACCAAATGAATATGTCTGCTCTGTAAAACAGTTTCTGTTCATCTGTGGACGAAACAGTTTCATTCAAAAGATTTTCATTTAATAAAATAATCCATCTCTGGGTCGAATTTACGCAAATAGCACACTAATGCAGGATGAACAGCTGATGTTAGACAACTGGCAAACAACACAGTCATAAGAAATTCTTTTTCTTATGCATGTGGAGTTGCAAGGCTGCCTACTATCATTTCTGTGAGTCCTTGGGAGGGAGAGAGGCTTTGGCAGGTGTTTATTCATGCCTTGGCAGTGGTCAAATTTCTAGCAGAAACATTAATAAATATATTTTTAGGGGTAAACTGCTAGACACTGTAACATGGTCCAACTTACTCCTAAATTTTTGCTATTTTGTCGGGAAATAGTTTTACACAGACAGCTTTTAGAAATCTGCTCTACTGTGTCACATTTAAAAACGGTCTTCAAAAATTCTGTTAGGAGCTTCATGCTATTTTTATAGCAAAAATCATATTTAATTATTTGTTTCATTACTTATATAGCTGATACTACTTTGACAGCTGCTGCCACAAAACACTAATCTGGCTTAAAAATAACACAGCAGTAACATCAATACACTTCACAGAGTTCTGCTGCAGCTGCTTTGGGATGAAACACAAACCCTCCCAAATGGCTGCAAATGAAAACAAAACAATATGTGCTGATTTATGTTGCATTCTGAAGGTCAGTAAAACTGGGATCTAGCAAGGGGCACATGAGAGCAAATTCCATAAGAGGCATCTGCCACTGATAAGTGGTGGTGCCAGTGCTGCAGAACTCAACATCAGAATTTGACAGTAAAAAATGTCCTTACTGGTGTTTACATGTTTAATTAGCTGCTGACAGGTACCATGAGAACACAAGAATGTATTTAGGCTTATGTTGGTGAAAAGCATATGGTCACACAGTCAATCCAGCAGGAAATATTTGTAGCCTTCAAAGTTACATCACACCCACAGCCTGTGAGTGGACAGTGGAAGGCTGACCTCTCTGTCAGCTCCAGCTGCAAAACACCACTGACCTCGGCCTGGATGTGTATCGTGGAGTCACCTGAGGTTATTCCATTAGGTCCAATTTGTGTCAGTTCGGATTAACAGCTCGACATGTGTTGCAAAAAAATAATTATTTCTCTTCGGTTAGGAATGAAGAGAAAGTATGGTTCACCTCTTGTCCCTGTTTCCTGTCTTCACATGGCAAAATGCACTCTTTAAGGGCCACGGTTCTTGATGGTCTCACCAGAAAGGTCATGAATAGTTAAGTTCTGAAGTCTGAATTACTTTCTCAAATTTCTTTGGAAATGAGGCCTTTGCATGTCAATGGAAATGGGGGAAAGAGAAGCTGGAGGAAGTTAATGTTCCTACGTATGATACTTGGTCTGTGTCAGGTGTGCTATAGCTGTGAAGAGTTTAGGTAGGCTCCCTATGCCACGCTGTGAGAAACTAACAAGAGGGGAGGACAGAGGTTTCCTATTTCTCTTACCACTAGTAAATTTGATGTCACAGTAATATGGTGGAAAGGTGTGGGATGAAGCAACTAAAATATAATATAATTTCTTGCAGTTCGCTAATCCACAGCAGCATCTCTGCCTGCACTCTTACATGGATTAAAACAACCCGGAAAACATTTTCATGCTTCGTTTCCTAGTTTGTGATATTTTAAACTGTAAATAGGATAATAAGAGGTGGAGACCTTCAGACAAGGGAACAGGCTCTTTTCATCACTGAAACTGAACTGTGGGTGTTCCCTTGGCAAGCACAGGGGTAAATGTACGTTAGGAACATAAATTTAATGTCAGAAACATTAAATATATAAAGAAAGGGATTTTTAAGTGGTAAATATTTATAACAATACTTTGAATTAATAAGATCCTAGTTAAAGTTTCGTAGGAAATGTGGCAATTTTTGGTACATATTTAAAAAGAACTTTCTATTTTAAGAAGTAGAAGAGTGTAGATTAATCTGAGAATCTGTAATTGGAAAATAGAAAGTGAGACAAAGTTTACTTGCTAATGTTTCTCTGATTTGAATGGTGACAGGACTACACACAATTTTTTTAACCTTAACTAAGAGCTTGTCTGTCTATATGACAAGAGAGATAGGTAATAAATACTATGCTGTAATAGCTGTATAAAAAGAACATTCTGAGCTCAGTTGTTTTTTTCTTACTGTAATTGTTAATTGCTCATTTAAAGTAATGGCTACAATAGATTTTTTCCTCAGATTTGGAAGACTTCAAAATACTGAAATACAAAAGAGTGAGATTAAATAAAAGGTAATCCTTAGAAAGAAAAAGTCTGGAGTACATGTGGGGAAGTATGTAACACAAGCATTCTGTGTGAGGAAACCTTTTAACTACAGACATAATTTTGGGCAGTGTTTCTGCAACCCAGAGTTTGCAATTGGCTGAAATGTCCCTCACCACAACAAATCCAGAATGCGCATGCACAGAGGTGTAATGTGATCCTGTGCAGTGAACCAGGGGCCAGCAAGGAGGCCTGTGCTCCCTGAGTCCTTGCCATGACACTCTTCAAACATTTGTATTGTTGGCTCTTTTCTTGCCATCAGCTAAGCTTCAAAAGAGCTGAAGCTGGGCTGTAGTAGATTCTTGTATGCCTGAGAATCTTTGCCTGACCCAGACAAATGATGCAAGAGAGAATTTGGGTGCGTGAGACCCTCTAACACGTTCAGGCTGCAACCAGGTATGAGAACATGTTTGCCCGCTGGGCAAGTTGGTATCTGAGAAAGGGCTCAGACTCCCACTCCATTAGGAATTTAGACCTGGAGTTTACAGCCTGTGGCTCATGAACTATTTTTGACTTAAAGCCTGCAGAACGCAATGAAAAAAGGAAGAAAGCAGCCTCCTGCTGCTAAGCTTATACTTGCTCCACAGAGGTGTTGTCAGCCTGGGAAGATTTGCAGGGCTCTAGAAAGAAAACCAAGAGGGAAAAAAACCCTGATTTGTGAGCCCTACCTTTCAACGGAGATTGAAATTTAAATTGTGCAGTCAGTCACAAGAAGATACTTGAACTACATTCAGGGACTTGTGAGAATGATGACTTAAGTGCCTGGGAGGAAAGATCCTTTAGGTGAAACATATTAAATTCAATGGGAGCAAGTTTAGGCCCAAAACTGGAGAAGATTAAAGAAATTATGAGTATTCTAATACAAGTCCTGTGAAATAATTTATTTATCTATTAATCAAAGAAATGTGGAGATTTTTGGAAAGGATAATTTTAAATTAACAAAAGCCTTAAATACCCCAAACCTAATCAAATAGGATGAAAAATATTGTTGTTTTTTATTGTGAATGACCAATGATAAATATGAAATGCAGCCTGGTTTTACATACACTACAGCATGTTTTTTTTCAGATAAAAACAGACTTTTGCTCCATTGTGGTACATATTTTTAGTAGTAATTTTGGGAGATTTATGAGGAATCATAATGAACATAATTAAAATAATCCAATTCTCCTGGATGCACACTTTTGCCAGTTGTGATCTGTGTTTCATTCTCTGATGCATCAGCATTTGAATACAAAAGGTTAAGTTAGACCCCACAAGATTTTTTATATGTGTATTTGCCAAAGCAAAAAATAGAGCTTTCTAAATTGCTTTGAAGTGCATTATGTCATTTAAACCTTCATAATGTGCATAATAGATGTGCATATTACAGATGAGTCAATCACCATATTTTTCCAGAGATAAAAAGAGAGGTCAGGGGAAAATTAGGGCACAGACTTTATACAAAAGTTTAATGCTTCTCAGAATCTGAAGAACTTTTATGTTACTCATAAGGTGTTTTTAGTTTTTAGATGGCCTCTTCTTTTTTTTGTCAGAAGTGGCAAATATGCTTACTGATAAAATCAAATCAACCTCAGTTCTCAGTAGTTTGTATTCAAGAACTCCGTAAGAAATTTGTGAAGACTTTCTTTCATAGACCACTGAATGATGAACTTCACATGAATCTTTTGTACTAACTTTAGTTTTAATCACTTTGCAGCTGGGATTTACAGGTGCATTAAATTTCTCTATATTGAGTGAAAAAAGACTAAAATCTGTGGCCAAGATCCTATAATTGAAAAGGCAATGAAGGACTTTTTTATACTTGTGGATTTGAAGAATTTTTCTTTTTTCACTTGTACAATTAAATCCTTCAGATAATTACTCATTATTCTAGAGTTCAGCAAATTTTCTGTTTAAAATACTACCTAAAAAAAAATATGGAGAAGTTGCTGGCTAATTACAGGACAAAGCGAAAATTATTTGTCTAGTTCAAAATGCTGTAACTGTGCAATTTCCATGGGCAAAGATTATTATGAAATACAAACCAGAAAAAAAATACATAAATATAAAGCAATTTTCGATCAAGTACTCTGGGAGATTGGCACTCCAGCCGTGTTCTCGGCACTGGTGATTTTGCACCTGGAGTACTGTGCCCAGTTCTGGGCTTCGCAGTCCAAGAGATATACAGACATCCTGTAGAGAGCCCAACAAAAAGTCAAAGAGATGAGAGTGGAATAACTCCTCCACAAGCAAATGCCGCGAGGGTTAAGACTGTTCAGCCTGGAGATGAGAAGGCTCTGGGGAACCTTATCAATGTATTTAAGGATCTGATGCGAGGGTGCAAAGCGGACGGAGACAGGCTCTCTTCAGTGGTGCCCAGAGACAAGACAGGAGTCAATGGGCACACACTGGACACAGGAGGAGCCATCCAAACATCAGGAAACACCTTTTCACTGTGAGAGACACGCACGCTCTCCAGCAAAGTTTGCCCAGACATGTTGTCAAGTCTTCCTCTTTGGAGACAGTCAAAAGCCAGCCCTGGACAGGTCGCACTAGGGGGCCTTGCTTGAGGAGGGGGTTGGACCAGCTGACCTCCAAAGGTCTCTTCTAACCTCAACCATTCTATGAATTGGTGAAAAAAATCAAGCTTATACAATTTTTCAATTTTTCTTGTGTAGTTTCAGAGAGCTGGGCTGTTTGTTTTGGATTTGGTTTTTGTTGGTTT